>OMKL01000361.1:15290-27255 GCA_900302295.1 Parasudis fraserbrunneri
TGACCGGCAGTGTACTGTGACCCAGCCACGGAGAAGGAATGTGCTCTTTTTCATCAACTGTAAGCTATGGAGTTGTCTTGTTGTCTACTGTAAATTAGAGTTTTACGAAGTGGGGTTAAAGGCCTAATCCTCAATCTAAATATAAACCAAAGGGTAGTTCCACAACTGAAAACCAATACAAGGGACTGGATATGTTTTCTCCCCTCATTTTAAATCTAATAGGCAGAGCTCAGATTCAGGATTTAAATTCAATGAATAACAAAAAGGAAGGAATGGTGCTTGTTTTATGCATAGAATTGTGGGGTTTCTGAAAAGGCTGATGAATTAGTCAAGCTAAATGTACATAGGCAGTATGTTGTTACAACAACTGGGGCATCTATTCTAGTTGACATAATTTCAGATGAGTCATTCAATTACCCTTTTGGGGAAGGCTGACAAAGTGTTTCCTTTCGATAACAAAGTTATCCTGGAATTGTCAGACACATAGGCTTCTCAGACAGTAGCGTTTATCGACCACTTCCTGACATTTCCTGACATGCATGCAGAGGCAAAAACAAAAGGAACTTGTACTATGTCTGTGAGCAGATCTTACAAGATTATTTTTGCAAGTTGAAAATGCAAAAACAAGCATTTTCCTCTTACTAGTGTACTAGTAACAGGAAATGTAAATAGGAAGCTAGATTTCTTGGTATGATAAATTGTCTATAGACAGATATAATGATTGTGAGATGGTGTTTTGACTGATCTATTTTAATGAAATTTAATTTTATTATTATTTTTAAACATGCTTATGTGAAAGCAGTAAGTGTCTGGTACCCACATTATAGTCAACTTGGGCAAAAACAGGAACCCTATGTTTTAGACACTCTTGGTGTCTAAATTAATGAGTATCAGTTTACTTTAATGACTCGTATAACCTCTTTTATTTTCTCTCCTCCTTTCTTGCTAAGACCATGGGAAACTGGCCTGTAGCCTTAAATTAAGCTTAAGTATACATTTCAACCTCAGAAAAAACATTAAACAGCATCACTTAAATAAGTATTTATTATTATTAAAATGTCCACTTGAAAATGTGTTTCATTAAAAAAAATGAGGCATTCCGTGTTGACATATTTTCCTTTTCAGATGTATCTGGCAAAATTGACAACTCAAGGTGCATACTGTTGGAAGACGGTCACATTGATACGACAGAGACATTGACTGATTTGAGCAATACAGTAGCTTACAGCAATGTCATCCAAAACCTCAACAGGCATACAGTGGACATGCACGCAATATAGAACTCAAACATGCTATTTTGTGTTGTAGAAAATGTATCTAAAGGTGACATGTCTCACACTATCATTACTACAGAGTTTCATTGATTCAAGCCAGAGTTCAAGACATTCTCTCAATGTATTTTTACAAACAAACAATTGGCCTGATTTGTCAGTGAACCAAGCTAGCTTTGACTCGGCTTACTGTATGTAAACATGTACATGTGTAAAATAGCAGATGAATGAGTCAGGCCTAAGCTATTTTGCAAGAACCTTTGACTGAATGCATTGTTTAATGAATTAATAAACAAGTCAAATGGTAGCTAAAATTAATGTAAAAAGCATCTATTATAAAAGACATTTCAACAATGCACAGGCACAAGGTACACAGGCACGGGAGATGGTCAGACCCCACAGGGGCAAAAACAGAGAAGTGTTCAGGGGATAGAGACCCCACCATCCACTCTCCATTAATTATACCATGGCATACAAGGACACTGCAGCCCTACCAATATATATATATATATATATATATATATATACTATTACTATGTTAGTAATAGAACTCTTTGAGCCCTATGCTATACAGTTATTGAGTTTGTTCATTCATGCAATGCATTGGACTCCTGCAAGTCTTCCAGGCTACAGTATGTTGTTAGAATAAAACTAACCCAATATGTCCTCAGTGCTTCTCTGGAATCTAACTAGACAGAGCACAAGAATCCTGTTAAAACCTTAGCTCAGGCCCTTTTTTTCATTTCTTGTTTGATATATTTATATCTTGACAATGCCCTTTCTGCCTGGCTTGCTGCAGAGTTACCAAGGGGAGGGTAATCACAGAGTCCTCCCTGTTCTCCCAGGACAATCTTTCCACAGTGTTCCACTGACCTTTAAGGCTGGATGAGCACACAGCTGGAGGATCATCCGCTACAACTCATGTTATCTGTAGAGTAAAATGGCAGACGAGAGAGAATAAATTCAGAACAACCTACATGGCTTGCAACACAAGAGACTGATATGAATACTGTGCCTGGCTACAAGAAAAATCTAAATTGAAATGTAACACATATAATGTCAACAAAATGATATACCCTTTCATTTGCCAATAGATTCCTTGGGTGCTAACACTGGTAAGCTTCACTCACAGTTCTGTGTCCTCAATGCAGTCTGGGTCATCAATGGTCTCCAGATGTCTTTGACAGGCATCCAGGATCTTTTTCCTGGGTCCAAGGGGGATGTGGATGCTCTTGAGGTCATGGTCTGAGCATAGAAGCAGTGCCTCCAGGTCAATCTTCTCCCTCTTGAAGATGGAGATGAACTCGCTCATGCTCTGCGTGGCGAGGAAGACCTCCAGGGGGCTGGTCTCAGGCTCGTCATCGTCATCCAGCCCCAACTCCACCTCGTCCCAGGGAAGCTCCTGAGTGTTCCTCTCCTGCAAGCTGTGTGCACTGCCGATGCTGTCATCATCCAGGCTAGGGAAGTGCTGCAGCCTGCTGCGCAGACGAACGGTATCACCTGGCTGGTTGGTGCTGCCTTCATCCCGCCCACCGAGGCTGAACATCCCTCCGCTCACATAGTTCCTCCTAAACACCATGGTGCCCAGACCGGGCCGGTTGAACAGGGAGTCGTGGCCCGAGTCTGTGCTGATCTCAGAATAGTCCACATCGGGCCCATGGAGGTCTGGCTCGCTCATGGCACGGGAGATGGCATCGTCGTTGTCCCCAGAGAACATGTCTCGGATGTTGCGGCGGCCGCGGTCCTTTGGGTTGACGTAGGTGCCCTGTTTAAGGAACATGACGTCGTTGCCCAGCTGAAGGCCGGAGAGGGATCGCACACTTTTCCTTCCATCCTCGTAGATCTTAAATGTTCCATCCCCTTGTTTCCTCTTCTCCAGCTTCCTCTGGATCTTTGTCTTTCCCCGGGTTGTGGCATGTAGAGTAGCCTAACAGGGACAGAAAATCATACAGAAATGAGTCGAGAGCCAATCAAGTGAACAATTATTCCAGTTACACTGAAAGAAAAGTTCCATGAGGGATACTGACCTGAGAGTATGGCACGCTGACAGTGGCTGCATTCAAGTGATGCAGCTTGCGGCTCACAGAGCTGCTGGTGTAACTGGAAAAGCTCATGGCATCTGATACGGAGGCCTCGGACGCCTCCTTGTGGAACTTGCGCTCCATGCGCTTGTGGTGCTTCCTCTGCAGCTTCACACATTCTTTGATGCGGCGCTCAGCTTCACGGAACGCCCGGTCCTTCAGCTTGCCGATCAGCTTGGGGTTGAGGGCCGTCTGCTTGGCAGCGATGGAGTCCAGGTAGCGGACGCAGTCCATGTGATTCTTTGTAGCGGCCATGTCCAGTGGGGTATGGTAGTCGTTGTCCAGGCACCACACGTTGGCACCGAAAGACACCAGGAAGGACAGGCAGTTGTGGTGTCCATTGGCAGCTGCCAGGTGGAGTGGCGTGTTTCCCCATATGTCACACTTGTCAGGGTTCCCTCTGTATGCCACGAGAAAGAAGGAGTTATATACCAAGAAGAAGTTGACAAAGAGACAGAGGAGCCACTATGCCCTACTTACTTTGAAAATCTAGTAAATCTTTCTTCGTGCTGTTTGAAAGATTCATCAACTTTGAAACAGTGATCCATCATTACTTATACAAGTGATACAGTTCTAAAGTGTTAGCGAGGTGCAATATGAGCCAGGATAAAGGATTACCTTCTTTTTGTCCTCTATCTAGATGACCCTAAATATAGCGACCCACTCATGAGTAAGCCCATGATTTTTTGATTATGTTTTCAGCACTGACCTGTCATCCATGGGTTGTTCATGAGGCCTTCATTAATCATTTACACCATAAACATTACATTGGCTTAAAGGATCACAAAAATTACCAAAAGCCATAACTAATTCCAATGGGGTCCAAACTGCTGGCAAAATTAAGTGTGGTTGGATTACCCATACGCTGTATAGCGATCTTCATATCTTGTCATTTCTTTTGGGGGGGGTAGTCCCAGTATATCCATCCATTGCCATTCGCCAAAAGTCCATGACCTTAGGGTCACCTCCCCTTGTGCTGCACTGATGTTGCTGGCCTGTAATATGATCACAGGCTGGCCAGCACTGCCGCTACTCTACAAGTATCCACTTTCAGGGGAGGCCGGATAGGTTGCACCTAACTCAGGAGGAGCACAACCGTGCATAACTGGTGATGTCATGCTGAATTCCTCTAGTCATGGCACATTACAGTTGACTGGCTGATATGGAAGACACAAATGTGTGGAGCCTTTTCATATTCCCCTCACATAATAGGTCTCCTATTCCAGTCTAGGATGGCTCATTTATGCTCTCATTACTGGGATTATTGTTCTAATGATCAATCATGCATTGGTACAGACTGTAGACCATCACTGTTTTATTTTGCTTCCTGAGCATGGAAATTGTTCAGTGCAAAAATTAAAGGGGACATATTTTGTATCTTTTCAACAATTTTATACAACTTTCTTGAATCTATCGAACATGTTTGTTAATTTATTTTTTTGCAAAGAAAATAGTCTCAAACTAATTTTAATTACCGGTATTTATTTTCCAGAACCTCTTTCTTCCCTTGTATCGGACATGCTGTTTTTGGTGGGTGTAGCACAAACCACATTTTCAGTTAATTATTTCCTTCCCTGCCTGGCTACCCCACACCCAACAGTAAGCAACTATTACAAACTGGGCATTATATTAGGTACACAGTGTTCCTGGCTCCAAAAAGCACAGCTAATTGATTAATCATAGCCAATTCATTGCTTGTGTCCCTATTGTGACATCACCAAGGGCAACAATTCTGAACAGCTTGTTTAGGCTTGTTAAAGACTTCAAACCCTGGCCAAATGGCAAGAAGTACTGTACATCCCCCAGCACCGAAATAACATTTCAGACTGCCAAATCCTAGGCAAAACCCATTTTCCATAATATGTCCCCTTTAAATATTATATAATGTAGATATAATGTACATGTATATGGTCCATTTTTTAAATAAAACATTGCAATAGGGAACTCAAATTTCCCATCCATTGTCTAGTAAGAATCATTTGGTTTGTGATGGCTCCCCTACATTTACAGTTACAGTTACTAACAAGGATTTGACCTTTCTCTCTTATCCCTACACAGCATCAGTCGTCCAGTGGAGCCTTATACAGACTGATCAATATTTAATGAGCTGCAGGTGAAGCCATCACAGAAGCCCAGATATATTATTGATGGATAAAGCTGTAAGGTTCTCACGGGAAACATGGTGGAGAATGGTGTGCCATGCTCAACCCAGCCAGGGCAAAGATTAGCACCCTCTCACCTGCCGACCCTGATTTCAACCCCTCGCCGCTGAACCGCTCACCTAGACTGGGTTGGGATCACATAGCCAAGAGGTGGCTGCTGTTCTGAGAGCACTGTGGAAAGCGGAAAGCTCAATGACACATGCTCACATTAAGCTACAGTTTTAGCATAATGGAAGTACTGTCATGTTTTATGGGACCCAAGTGTGGGATTTGAGTCCCTGGGCAAACAGCCCAGTAATCAACAATAAAATGTTTTTTATCAACATTTACTTATCAAATGATAAGCCACAATTAAAACAGCAGTATATTCAGCTTTTCTTTTGAGATGAAAGATTTACTACATTACTAACCCCCGGATTCTGTATGATGCTTTTCTCAGGTTAGGACATTCTTACATAATAACTTAATGTACCATGCCTTTCCTTATAAAACTGCCATTAATGTGTTTGTTCTTTATCACATTTTTGTTTCATCTTCACCTCCAGTGACAGCTTGATGTTACTGTGTACATATAGTAATATATCTGCCAAGCAGAGCGCTGAATTGCATCTTCCCCATAAAGTTGTCAAACAGCATTAAACTTATCTTCATTATTGTCCCTGGGTCTCACGGGGTTGGCTGCTCTGAAAGACATAACGGCATCTATTAATCTGAGGTTTTAGCAGCAAATGTCAGTCAGGCTTTATTATTGAGGGAGGGTTTGCATTTTGTGTTATCAAGTAAGAAAAAGTACTTTGTCCTTGGGAAGCAAATGCCATTGATGTCTTGTTTACATGTATTCCGTGGGAAATACTTTACTTAGGATCTGAGCCTAACTATTTTATTACACATAATAGCTAATGAAAGCCTACTTGGGTTGCCACCTTTGCATTTTCACCAAACAACAAAATGAACTTGAGACCAGTGAACAACAAACAACCTGAACATTTGCTTATTTGTGCTTGTGCATTGATATTGCATTCGTGCAACTTAAGCCAACCCATTCTGTGTGAGATGACAAAGCTTCACTAATATCAAAGCATGGTTGCACATTCATGAACCAACAGTGCTGCCTCACTGATATGGCATCAACTTTACTCAATTAAGCCAATTCATAATGGACCCATTTTTCTGGCTGCATGGGAAACAAACCAGGTCAACCAGAAAAGATGCAAAACAGGCTGTTGTGAGTTCCCCTTAACTGTCCCTTTATAAGTATGACTGGCCATTTGAATACTTTGTAGAATATAGTGGGCTAAAGAAGCACTAGACCCCAAAAAAATTCTAGTCAACTTTGTCTTGCCTTTGAAATTGCATCTATCATCAATTTGAAGAAATAATAATAATAATAATAATAATAATAATAATAATAATAATAAAAAAAATAAAATAAAAAAAAGACAGAAACTCAGATGGTAAATGGTAAATGGACTGCATTTATATAGCGCTTTTATCCAAATTGCTTTACAACTTATGCCTCACACTCACCCACTCACTCACACATTCACACACCGACAGTGGAGGCAACCATGCAAGGTGTCAACCTGCTCATCGGGAGCAGTTAGGGGTTAAGTGTCTTAAGCCGGGGATCGAACCGGGAACCTTCAGATTACCAGACGACGGCTCTACCTCCTGAGCCTGAGCCAACCTTATTTTGAGAGTAGCCTATCAATAATGATAATAATACGTCAGTGCTGTGGGTAGTGGTAGGCAAATAGAATGGAGAGGACAAAATAATATAAGACAATAACTTTTAGAATGAAATAATCCTTAAATATGTATTTCCAGTTAATCGTTAAAATGTACACAGTTACTATAATTACAAATAGATCTATTGCTTCAGCAAATGTAGTCTGATAGAATTTTACACGTTTTTCAATAAATAAATAAATAAATAATATTGAACTAAAATTCATGTCTCATTCGGCTGTTTTGCATTTTCAACACACATGAAATACATATTCAACTAGCTAGAAGAATGCACTGCAGTAGACCTCCGCCAAGGCCTTATGATCTCCCCACTTTGCCATTACTTTCACACTCAACATTTGACTGGGTAGATGACAGAAACGAGAGGTGCCAATGTTGCCAGTCTTAACTGGTGGTAGTAGCCTACCTCACATCATACTGTCTTACAACAAACATATTTGTCACATTTGGTGCAAAGCATCAAACGCTCACGGTCACAAATACAGCGTTCTCAAGTTACACATCACTTCCTGTTTACAATGCATTTTTCTGAAATTTTATTGGATCTGGGGGTCACACAGTATGGCTTATCAACTACTATCTAAATAATATATATTGCTACCATCAGTAGGACATCACAAAGGGACAACACATATCAAATGTCATCATGATCGGACAGACTGTTGAGTTCATGTTTTAGCTTAGCGCCACCATGTGACTCAAAACTTCACAGGGTTCCTCACTATAGTTGGACAAACATATTTTTCAAGTTTGGTGCAAATTGGATAAAGCTTTCACAAGTAACACATCACTCGATTGGACCTGGTGATCAGACAATTTGGCCTTTCAACTATGTAAATAATACATTAAAAGATTTTAGTCCCTTAGATGCCACACATCCAGTTTCATGTTTGATGGGTCTGATATGAGAATCAGGTGAACAGCCCAGGAGAACTAGGGGAAGAACGGGAAAATCCGATACGGCAGACTTGGATCCTTATGGCAAATTAACTTTCCATAGGGAGACGCATCTCTGGGTATACATTTTGTACAACTGTATGACTAACCAGTTAGGAGATATGCTCAATTGAAAACTGAAAGATTGGCCTGAAGGTGATGGAAGAGGAAAGGTCGTGGAATAAGCAAAACCAATAGGTTTTCTCCTCTTGGGGTTATGAATGTACACCGAATTTTTTTTTTTTTTACAAAAACCTACCTTTATCTCCTTGACAAGTTGTTGACAATGCTTAGATATCTGCCAGAAAGTCTTTCAGTAACCTATCTATTAGCCTACAGTCTACTCTACTCCAATGGTTCTTGTTATATGGAGACCCTGGCTAAATACATATATTACAATAATTATAACAGGTTTTTTCAACCTTGAGATTGGCACCCTGATGTTCACGAAATGGGTTCCTTAGAAAATTCCCAAACTAACATGACTGTAGTATCTGAATATCTTATTTGAAAAGAGAAAATAAAATACTGCTAATGGTATTTGGACTGCAAAAATACCACTGAGAAAGATATACAGCATTGACCTGCTCACAAGAGCAGCTTAATTTCTAGCCCTCAAATGAAACATTGTTAATGTAGTCAACTAGCCTATGTGTCATCAATATTATGTGAACGAGGTTCATGTGTTTTAAATTCATGACTTCTCCTAATTTTATGGAGAAACCTGGTAAAAATACAAATGTAGGCTACATTATGCTTTGTATCACCTAGTTATGAGGCAACCTCCTCTGGGTCCAAATTCACAAAGCCCCTTATCACATTTAAATGTACAATTTATCAAAGTGGGCATGCTGATCTAAAGTCAGCTTCAGTCAGTTACATTGAATAAAGACAAGAGGTCACAATTACTGACCCTGGATAAGTACTCCTACTCTGGAAAGGGGTCCTTTGAGGCTGATGATGTGGCTCTGTGGTCAAACAAAAAAGGTGTCTGTTGTATCTTTTGTACCTGGGATCAAATTAACCACTAACATAATAATTGTTATACCCTTGATGATAAAGACCCTTTCCAAACCTTACTAAAGAAAATTGTACTTCAGCAAAACAATACCAAAACTTAAAATACCAAAACAGTTTTCTTTTTTTCCTTTATTGTTAAAATAAAACAATAGGGCTTCATGGTTATGCATTTTTAGATGCATAATATGAATACTTTATGTATAAGGGGAAGATGAGAAGGGATTCACATCTTACTATATTTCGGGTTATTAGGCTAGATGATCACTAGAGAGACCATGGAGGCTAACTGAACCAAAAACTTGGATACAAGTCTCAATTCCATAATTTACATAGTTTAAACGGCTGGTGTTAATTTGACCCCAAATATAAAATATATCAATTTCAACATAATAGGAGGGTTAAAGTGGGCTAGCCTACTGTAGCTGATAGCTTACTGTCTTGCTGCGCCACCACCACTCTCTGTGCCTCGTGGGCATAGCCCACATAGAACTCTATGACAAAGCCTGAGGCTGTACCTCGGCTAAGAAGTCAGGACCGGTTGATGTACTTGTCATCCGTCAGAGCATTTGACTAGACAGGCGCCTTGCAAGTGCAGCGGCTGACCTACATGCGGGTGGTGTATTGTTACAATACGAAGCCCATGAACGGACTTACCAATGAATTTCGCACTGAATTGGAGACCACATGATAGGCTGTTGGTGGTGGCGGTGGTTGTATGCGCATGCATTGCTCGCATAGATAGACCTACCTATGCAATAGGCTTTATTTGAATAAGAGTCAAGTTTAATACGCACCCCCTGCCCACGATCAGCCGTAGAGCCTCTAGGTTGCCGTGATAAGCAGCCCATAACGTCGGTGTCATACCATCCTCGTCCGGTGCGTTAAGATCTTTCCGAGTTGCCTCCTTCAGCAGGTCAAGGTAGCCATCCCGGGCCGCCTTATGGTACCTGTCATTCATGGTACAAGATTAATGGACCCTCGTCCCTATTCCGCTTGATCACCATCGTCATCTATCCGTCTAGCGGGGCACTGAGAGGCTGAGGCAACCTGCCCTACCGTCCCACTTTCAAGCGAGAGATAGAGCCGAGCGCGTCGGTATCCAGGGACACGAAAGATGAGCACGGGCTGGTCCCGATATATAATTCTTTGCTTGGTCCACAGTGCTCCCGGTGGCCAGTATTGTCCAGCTGCAGGTCACGACCCATCTCCGGTGGCAACTGAAAAGCCCCTTTGTTTCTGTGAATATTGTCAATGGTTGGATTCACATGGCTCTAAATGCGCTGTTGTGGTGTCACTTGGAATTGAAAACATTTTGCCCATCTTACATGGAGTAGCCTTGGCAAGGGGGAGAGGTTGCTGGTGCAGCCCCAGAATAGAGTTTAAGCCCCATGGCTACTACCACCTCTCAGGAGCAACAACCCCTACTTCACTAGGCCTAGTGGTCGACTCAAAGGGGCATGTCACCCATTTTAAGAATTCACGTTATTTTTGTGACCCAGTTCAGTTAAAGAGGCAGTTCACCCAAAATTACGATTTTTTTTTTTTTTATAATTCCCCTTACTCAGAGTGCTATCTATACATCCAGATCGATTTGGTGTGTTTCGCTTAGTTTTGGAGATATCTGCCGTCACTCCAGTACAGTGGAGCTGAATGGCACTCGGCTTGTGGCGCTCAAAACACCAAAAAATACTTGAAAAACTCAAAAGCAATGTCTCTTTCCAGTAATCATGACGCAGTTACTCAGCATAATACACAGACCTTGTTGTGAGCAGTTTCATGTAGGAACTATTTTCTAGGTAGTAAAGGTGTCATGATGAAACACCGGATAATGTAATAACACTGGATAATGTAATAACTTTTCAAAATGTAATACATTTTTCATTTAGAAGGACATTGTAATGTAATAAAACCGGAAAATGTAATAACTTTACGGATAACATAATAAAACCTTTTGCCAGATAACGTGGTAACATTTGCCGGATAATGTAATAACTATATAATAATAATTTAATAATGTAATAATAATCAGGTGGTTATTACATTATCTGTTGAGTAACAACTTTTTTGATGAATAATGTAATAATTTGCCGGATAATGTAATAACCTGTCAAAATCACTGTTTTTATGTTTTGTTACCTCCGCCAAAGAGCCATTGTCCATGTGTCTGTCTGTTAGCAGGATATCTCTAAAAGTAATGAACAATTGTACATGAAACTTTGTGCAAATGTTGTTCATGGGCCAAACTTTTTACGCCAATTGGCCAAAAGGGGTAGGCATATAAATGACCTTTACACCAAGCAGCATTACCAACAGTCCCCTTTCGTTCATGTTTGATTTTATTTTTTATTGTCACATGAGACGTTAGGCTATTTAAAAAAAATGTTTTCCTTGAAATCTGAAATCAATTATTTACGATTGCAAATTTGTGTCATCATTTATTGGTGTTACACACATGGTAATATTACAGCTATGAGGACGGTTTAGCTGACACGGATTAAATACATTTTCAGTTGAATGACACACATTAACAATGCTATGATGTTATTTACATTTTCAAGTGTGAAGAAAGGAAATTTGTTTATAGACTGACACACACACACACACACACACACACACACACACACACACACATATATACACACATACACACACACACATACACACACACACACACCAGGGTTATTAAGTTGGCTTGACAAAACCAACTTACTGATATTGTTATTGCCTTTTTTGTCAGCACTACTCC
>OMKL01000361.1:34816-46256 GCA_900302295.1 Parasudis fraserbrunneri
AAAAGAACAAGAGGAGATTTTTTTTTTTTTTTTTTTTCTCAATTCTGTATTGAGATTGGTATATCCCTAGCAATTTCTATGGACAAAGTGACAAAATAGCTAGCACATTTAGGCCCTTATCCCTTCACACTCCACAGCACTATTTTAATACTTGACTGCAAAAGTACCGAATGCTCTCCTTAAATACCTTCCTATTCACCATCACCAACATGACAACACCCTATAGACAAAATTCACACCCCACCACTCCCTCCACTTATTAAAATCTATGACAGCTGCTGACATCTCAACGATAACGATAGTAAAGTCAAACTATCCAACTCCATAACAGACAGCAGCCTGCAGTCTGGACCTGTTCAGCTCTGCTCACTGAGTTTCATTTTGTGGAATGTGTTCTGCTGTTCTAGAACATCTAATGGGGGGGCTGTCTGCTGAAACACGCCTACACACCTTTATGAGGTATATTTGACTCCTCTCACTTAATTGATGGTAAGCTGTGCTCCCAGAGGTCATGCAAGAACTCTTCATTATTCCTTTACAAGAGCATTAAGTATTACCCTGCTCAAATCAATGTGAGCAAACCCTGAAGCAAGGCTATACTTCACTTCTTGGCCGACACACCCAAATACCTTTCTTCACTTTCCAGGCTTGAGGCGTAAAATGTGACAGTGCAGAGGAGACAACATTCCATCTGGAACACACACACACACACACACACACACACACACACACACACACCTGATGGAGTGCCAACCATACCTACAGGTTTTCATGTCCTGGTCTGAGCAGCTGAAGAGCGAGGGATGGATCAGACAATATGATGGAGAAGCTGATGTTTCAGTGTCTAACACCTTAGTATACAGCACAGTCATACTGCTGTATACAGTACTGCTGTATGCTGTTCCTAAAAACATAAGCTTCTTCTCTTTGGGCCTTAGGTACTTGAAAGCCAAAGCATATACAGTTAAACTATTAAGAGAAGCAGTGAACCAATATTTTGGTTCAGCCTTGAGCTAACAATGGAACGAAGATAATAGTGTGTGAGGTAGTCAGACATGCATTTTGCATTTCAACAATCTCAGAGTAGTATGGGGCAGACAGTTTATTACCATTTTACTAGTTAAGAAACACCCTCAGTTCCTCTGTAAGTGCGTGCACACACACACACACACACACACACACACACACACACACACACACACATCAGGCTGAATCATGAAACCCTATTCATCAAAACCACAACCACAGGAACCAGTCTTGACAGCAGGGTTGAATTTCACCAGTGACCAATGAGACCTCAAGAGGATAAAACCAAAGCACAACATTGTATCAAAATGCCAGGAGCAGATTTGATCATTTAACATTGTGAATTTGCTCATTTTCTTTTCCTTTCCATTGCTAGTTAATGTGGGTCTGCACAATCAAAGCATTCACTCAGGTGGGAGAAACAGAGCTAATGATTCAAAGGGACATCTGATAGAAATACACACTCATTGGGACGCTGTTAAAGAGAGCTTTTAGCATCAGAGAGCTGTGAATGTAAAAAAACAAAAACAAAAAACCACAAGGGTGATTCATCAGTCCACAAACCTCTCATTCTAAAATACTGTGGTAATGAGCTGAGTGATCTACCAACAACACCAGACATACCGGTAATTGCATTAGGAAGCCGGCAGGATTCACTAATGTACTCTTTTCAGGAGCATCAAGAAAGACACAGACAATAGCTTACTTTGTGTGCAAGGAGGCAGAAGACTTAATAACCATAACCACAAATCTGGACGCCATCCGCTATATGGAACAAATTGTCAGTTGAGGAAATTTTCAACATGTAAAGAGCTAGGATCCACTTGCAAAACTGATTCTACAAGTGTAGCAGCAGGGACGCAAGGACAATTTTCACTTCAATCGAAGGCAATTCCCTGTACAGCCTTAGAGCCCCTGCAGGTAGGCAGACAGTGATTGAAAGGACCAGAGCGTTTTATGCTGGTGCAGTGCAGCGGTGAGGTCTCACCTGAGAGAGTAGGTATAGCCGGTGTTCTCTGGAGCACACTGTGGCGGCGTGTACGTGTGCAGGCGGGAAAAATCCATGGTCATTCTTCGTTTAGACTGCAAGAGTCAGGGTGCAAGGGAGAGGGCTCCTTAGGCCACGGCCAAGACAGGGGATTACCAGCACACACACAAACACATACGCACAAGACATGCACGGCACCACGCACTCAGATTGCATCATGCACCGACTTATTCAGCCTGTCTCTTGGTTTTCTGACATTTAAGAATGTAGTCTGATTAGTTTAGTTGATGATCTCATGTTCTGCCTGAATGTAAATGATCATATAAAAGAACCAGCCTTACCACTGCATCTACACATACAACACTATATTGTTAAAACACCCTTTTCCCTCCCCAATCTATTATGGTCCTGTTCACTGGGCTGCTCTCCAATACAACACAACCTGCAGCAACTGCTACTACTCCGCACAATCAGAACAGAAGGCCCAGCCCAGGCAGTCGCTAATGAGAGCTGTTAGACATTCTCTTTCCCCATGCAGGCACACAACAATACCACTGTGGCTCTGTTTGTTGACAAGACTTGGCCGGCCTCCTCCTGCATCCTGGCTCCAACTGGTTGTTGACGAGGGCTAGAGACAGTGGCAGGCTTGTAATGAATGAAATGTCTCTTCTCTCCTTCTCTGCAAGCAGTCGGCAACTGACAGGACAGGCTGGTGGAGACTGGACTGGAGACAATGAGGATCCTTCCTCTGCCTCTCTCTCTTTCTATCAAGCAGACTACACACGAAGGCAACTAGTCCAGCAGTGACTGAGGTAGCAAGGCTTCACGTAGAGAATGCAGTAGAATGTAGCCCTGAAGATACAGAGGTGGGGCCATGTACAGGTAATGGGCGGGAAACCTCTGGTCTGAAGGGCTGGGCTATTCATGAGAGTGCAACTGATAGCCGAGTCAGACACTGCATGCACATGGCTTCCAGAGCTCCATTTTGGTGACACAAAAAACAATATTTTCATACTGTATTTGGGAGTCATGCCAATTTGCATGCTATTGCGTGGGGAAAGCCCAGGGTAAAGTCATGTGTTCCTGTAGACTAGTTCTTGATGATCACATAAGTCAAAAAGAAAATGCAGGTGGAGCATATAAATTTGCTTATGGTTGAGGTGATTGTAGCCAATTCAAAGTGAAGAAAGCCCTACTGTTGCTTCTCTATATGCAAAATTCTAATGTTTGAATGGCTCAGCTCTTACATAACAAGTTGCTAACATTCTTTACAGGTCCTACACAATACAACAGCACCCTGGACCACTTGTAGTCAGCCATTCAATCAAGTGGGCCATAAAGATGACGCAAGTAGGGAGCACCGCAGAGACAGATGGCTTTCCCCAAAATCCACTTCCCAGAGGACCGCAATCTTAATCAGAGTTCAAATCCACTCTCAAGCTTTTCAGCCAAAAAGAGGGATAAACAGAAACAAATAGCTAAAAGCCACGGGGGCTACATTAATTCAGCCAGGATTAGTTTGTTGGATCGCCAACTGGTGACATGCAATCCCTCATCATACTCAGCTGGACATAGTACAGTGGAATACAAACATTCCACCTGGACTGGTTCATGGGGTAGTGTTAACTGAGGTGAAACACTGGCTGATCAAAAATATTCAGCTCTAGCCTTCGGTATCATTACTATAAAGTATTACTGTATGTTCTTGATTTTTTTGCTCTTGCATGTTATCTTTGCAGAGTTAGCTTATTAAACTCTGCTAATTGCACATCCTGTGTGGAATTTATCTAAATAATCAGGAGACAGGCTGAATTATAGGACGGGCAGAATCCCTCTGACACATACAATTTCCATCTTTCATACTCATGCATGCTCACACACACACGCACACAAAAATGACGTGCTATACAGAAGAAGCTTTTGCACTACTGTACATCTCTTCACGCATGTCTACTTTGTTTCACTGGCTCCTTCACACAGAACAATATGACGCACAATTGAGCCAGTGGTTGGTCCATCACACTGTCACAATAGCGTTTCTGAGCGGTCCCATTTAAAACGTATTTCAATGCGTCATATATTCTATTCCCAAATACTAATCGCTATTCGAATGACACATAAGCTCAGTTACACACTCATATTGCCCAATGCTAATTTTAGACGCCAGTATTTACAACGCAGTCAGTCATGTACGCACTGTCACAGGCTTGTGTGATACCACACTATTCTTATCGCTTTCCAAATACTACAATTTAACACATCCTTGTGATCAATAGATGCACTTACTGTCCACTAAATGCATCGAAAAGAACATTTTGATGCCAATATGGTCGCAAATGCATGACATATAGCCTAGTGAACGAGGCCTGAGATTGCATTCGCTGTCATAACAGTTCTGGGTAAAGGAGCTTGGCAGCATGGACAAAATGCATCTAAAATTAATGTCCGCAATTGTTGTCTATTTAGATCAAATACATTAGAATGGGGCAAACTGATAACATTCTAGAGTATAGCTTCCACTTGCCCGTAAGGTTTCAGTCCATGGATGTTATTATTCTTTATGAGCGTAATCCACAGGAAGATCCACACATTGCTTTAACAAGATGCGCAGATTTCTCTCTGCTTCCAGGCGCCTCTGTTCAATGTAAGAACCCCCGCAGGGAAATTCAATAATCCGAACTCTGAAATGACTGAATACTATGTATCTGTGGTCAGACACAAAAGTTTGCAAGTTGCTAGTGTGTGTTATGCTCATGCACTATATAGCAGAATTCCAAAATGGCTTCCCAGACGTAACAAAGCCAGAAGGATCGCTGCTGAATCCTCCCACTCAGGCCCACTATTGTCAGTCAGAGTCCAGGGCGCACACTTTGAATCTATTGGAGGACAACACCATTGGAGCGTTGGAATAGTCTCATCATGATGATAGAAGATATCAAACCCTAGGAGAAATGTGTTCATCACGCGTGGCGAGACTGCAAAATATTCCAATGACTGCAGAGTGCCTAGTATTGCAAAGCACGTTGACAGAGTATAATGCAACAGTTGAATAGGGAAGTGTTGTGGTACTATGTACTGACCCGTTTCAAAACAGGGCAATTTCTCATTTGCTTACATCAGTGCTGTACAAGAGAAGTGGGACATAGTGTAACCACCACTAATGCGCGATAAAAGGAGAGTGATAAAATTAGGTCCTTATTTTTCAGGTCCATCATATAAAAACATTACTCGACATGACACAAACTAGTCAGACTCAGTCTGCCACCATAATAAGCCAATTTTCAGTTTATTTACCAAATCACTAACAATCTACTTTACACTTTACAATCAAATCCGGATCAACAAAAACACATTGTTGTAACAAAGCCGAATTACTGAACACATAATTCAAAATGAATACCAAATGAATTGGAGGAGGGTGGGACACAAAGAAAAGCCAAAACTGGGTTACCACGAAAAATGACTTTTTTCTATGATCGATAATCTTGCCTAAAGAAAGGAAAGGCTGCGATTTGGGAGTGAAGATGGTGATTATAAAACACAATTTGAGGAAGAACGGAGTTTGGCAAGCTCAACTGGATAGATAGGTCCAGAGCGCCACCTACTGGCCACAGTGTTCTAAAACGGTGGTCGCCCACTCAAGACTCTGGAACCAATCACAGTACACAGTTTAGACATCGTAGAAGGCGGGCTTTATCTTTGCGATGAAGTTCAAGGAAATTCAGTCATCTGTCAAGCGGCAGAAATGAGTAAACAGTACATTAAATCAACTTGGCCAGGTTGCTGTCTATAATGTAATTACCAATAATGCCAACAAACCGATTGGACATATTCTAGTCATTGCAAACTGGAAAAAGTAACCAGAATGCAACGCAAAAATTCACTCACTGGTCTGGCAAGGACATGGTTGAGGCGCCCTTTGTGCCTCATTTCCTTACCAAACCTCAACCAGTGCAGATAAGCGCACATATGCACACAAACCTTTTTTTCTTTCTTTTTTTTTTTTTTAAAGTGTGAGTCCCCATAAAAAAATACTATGCTAACTACACAAGTCAACCAAAAGTTTGCTAGTGTGAGCTGAATTAGTTTCCACAACCAGACAAAAGTTGAATGCACATGTGGAACTGACTTGTCAATACAGTAATGTTACTCACATGTCGACGTTGGCTGTCAAGTCAAATCCAAAGTGTTCAATTTGAGGGTAACCACTTGTGACTGTTTACCAAGTTGATTACTTCTTGTCAGTTATTTTTATTAAACCGTGGCAATGTCAGTAAAGTTACATTTCTGCCGTATGAAAATAGGACTATTCCCTAACGTTCGCCGTTCCCGCACACTGTAGCCTTGGTTACTGTAATATTTTCCGCTGTTTAGACTAAAGTCACATGATGACAGCAGTCCTTTTTTGGTCAAAATGTCCAAATATGGGTCCTGTCAAAACGCTGTGTGGTCGCCATCATACCAGGCCAGCTGGTGAAACAGCGCCACTTGGTGGCTGATTATAGTAATATATAGGGGCTTCTATAATGCTACATTCCATTGGAAGTCGGAGTCGGTAGTTTCCAGTCCGTGCTAATGGTGCATTCCAACTAAGTCGGATAATAGAGGATTCTGATTACATAAAGGTTTTAATTACTTTGAATGAATTCTCTTTTACTTTTGTTTGAACTTGATTTTGGGAAAAGGTGACCGCTCTAGTGCACACAGTGAACAGTAAACAAAGTTCCCTTTACATAGAATTTTACTTGAAAACACATCTAACTTCGATCTACTCTGTAGTATTTATGTTATGATAACATACTTGTGGTAGCAGCCTATTCCTATTCATTTATAATGTTATCTGTGTGATGGACCTAGCTGTTGGATGGGTAGACATACACAAGCCTGTAGTTACAGTAGATGTCTTTGCTAGATAACTCCCCTCCATGTATCAGACCACTTCTTTGTATCCTTTTCTCTAACTCTTATGCTAAACCACAAACCATCCACTCCAACTCACGTTGTGTCATTCAGACACAAACTACGCTCCCTGTCCCCCTCCACCCTCTCCTCTGACATCCTGTCCGCTCTGACCATGTGAGAGACTTTCTCTGCTCTACCCTCAGATACGACAACCTCCACCCTCCTTTTAGCCCTCTCAACCTCCTTTGACAAGCTCTGTCCCCTTGCCAAGAAGCCGGCCAGCCATTTCCCACCAAGACTGTGGCTGATAGACACAGGTAGAGAAGAAAGACAGAGCCTGAGAGCTGCAGAGAGGAAGTGCAAAAAGACCTGCCTCCCTGGTGACATCACTACTCATCATGACCTCTTGTCCATCTCCAAAAACATTACTTCTCGACTATTGCAATGCTGTACTAGCTGGTCTATCAGCTTGCGCCACCAAAGCACTTAAACACATACAGAACGCAGTGGCCTGCCTGATCTCCAACCTACCAAAGTCAGCCCACGTCACCCCAAAGAGCTGCACTGGCTTCCCATTGGTGCATGAATCCGCTTCAAGGTTCTTGACCTGGCATTCTGTGCAACAAAGGAAATGGCTCCCTCCTACCGCCGGTCAATTGTCTCTAACTACACACCCTCAAGACCCCTTCGCTCTGCATCTTCTGACCACCTGAGACCCACTCCTCTTCGGGCTCATGGGGGGTCATTATAACGAAGCAGGCTATTCTCTGTCCTAGCTCCACAGTAGTGGAATGAACTCCCCAGCACAGTTAGGACAGCTGAAACCCCCCCAATCTTCCGCTGTCTACGAAAAACACACTTTTTCAATGAATATCTGAATGAAAAAAAAGAATAAAATAAAATAAAATAAACAAACCCTCTTACTGTCTATACTACTATGCACTATGTTACTATGTCTATACTACTATCTACTATGCTACTATGTCTATACTACTATGTACTATGCTACTATGCCTATGCTACTATCTAATAATTCGGCACTGCTAGATGAACAATGCCACCCTTAACCACCAGAAGTGTACCCTCTTGCTGACTTGTACACAATTTGTAAGTTGCTTTGGATAAAAGCATCAGCTAAATGACTAAATGTAAATGTAGATTACCCGCGCATAGTCAGAAAGAAAGTAAACACAAATTTGCTGCGGGCATCCATGTTTTCCTGAACAGATGCAATGGAACATACTTAGCTCGGAAGTGGGAACTACCAACTTCCAATGGAATACAGTATAAAATAATCCTTGGATAAATGCTAACCATTGCTGATAACCATTGCCGCATGGTTTGGACCCTAAACTGCATGGTACTGGCATAAATCTGACATGTTTATAAAGGTGAGATGGTGAGATGTTTGAAAGGTGGTTCCGATGAGCCCAATTTCAGTCGGATATCATGAGGTGTGAAATAAACTTTGGAATATTTAGGGTGGGGTCAAGTGATTAACTCTCTCCACTCTTATCTCTATACTTCTAGACAACAATACCTTCTACTATACCATTCAGAATGGCCAAAAAAATTCTCATAATGTGAGTCCCAGTTTACCCATGTATGGAAAGTAATACATTTCTGTGATTTCTCCAATTTGAAAGAAACGAAATACTGTTGTGATATGGATATGGATTTTCCTGTGTATATGCTATTTTACGAGAGGTAATGTTTTCGTCACCATATCTCGAAAAGTAATTTCCGGAATTGTCATAAAATTTGCTGTGCGTGTACATTAAGTAAATTTTCTGTGAACATTCATGAGCTGTAGATGAACAAACCTTTTGATTTTGGTCACCCTGTGACCTTTCCATTAGCACCACTATATGAATTTATGGCCTGTGTCTGTTCAGAGAGACTGACAATATAGGCAACTCTCTTGACATTTTCTGTCATCTACCCAGTATAATGTTGCATGTGAAAGTAATTGCCAAGTGGGGAGATTGTTAAACCTTGGCGGAAGTCTGCACTCTACTGAGTGCATTCTTCTAGTTTTATTTATTTATTTATTTTTTTTTATATCTGCAGCAATCAAGAAACCTACTGGCCTAGGTAAATTGCATCCTGTATCAGCCAAGCTGCACCCACACACAGTGTTGTGTTGTCTCAGCCTAAACATTGTAATAAAGAAAACAAATAATAAAGTAAGTCAGCTACTTGCTAGCTAGCTCCATGTTATTTTCTCTAACTAGCTACTGTATATATCTGACCTCAATCAATCAATCTAGCACTTAATTGGTTGTTTTGGTAAGCTATTGATTGCTAGTTTCGAAGTTTTAAGGGATACTTCCGATTTTTGGAACCCTAAACCTATTTCTTTCTTACCAATGATGATGTTGATTGGTCATGTCCTTTCTCAGAACAATCCATGCTGTTCCTCATACTAGCTCTGGATAGTTAGCCACAAACCAATGCAAAGTCAATGGGGTCAAGCTGTATGTATAAACTGACTGAGGCTCACTGAGATCTACTTTGTGTGCACTGTGAAGTAGATTTCAGTGAGCCTCAGTCAGCTTGTCCAAGGAGATCAACCCCATTGACTTTGCATTCGTTTTGGCTAAGTGTCTGGAGCTAATATGAGGAACAGCATGGATTGTGCTGAGAAAGGACTCTACCAATCGATAACATCATTGGTAAGTAGGAAATAGGGCTTGGGTTCCAAAAATCTGAACTATCCCTTTAAATGAGGCATCTAGCTTGAGTTGAAGCTAACGTTAACTATGTCAGTTAGCTACAGCTAGAAAATGTGCTTTGTCTGTGGCAATTAAAGCTGCAATAACAATCTTGTGACCACTAGGGGGCTGTGAGTCACCACTATAAACAAACTCCATTTTCCCAAAATGAAAGCCTCTTCACATATGAACATAAAAATGCCTTACCGGCACAATCTTGTTGTAACTAAGAGATTTGCTAAAAAATAAAATAAAATAAAAAAACTTTTTTAAATGAATATGTTTATAAAATAGGCAGAGCTATTCAAAGAAAAAAAATGTTGTCAAAGAAAATAAATGATAGAATAACACACTGGCCGCTGATAGTGCAGGGTTGATCAAGTAGGATACCATGACTTGACGAGACCTTCTGATGGCAGGTGGTCATAAGAAGTTTTGAAAATGTAAAAAATACTGTTAGAAAATAGTTATTGCAGATTTAAGTGCCAGCTAGCTAGTAGCTACACATATTATTTTCTCTTTAGCTAGCTATCAATAATTGCCTATACCTATGTCTATGTGGTGACCAGAATGTGAGACCCAGAAGCAGAGCACAGAACAATTGTCTTTGGTAAAAATAAACAGTTTATTTGGGAAGGAGACGGGGTAAATGTCCAGGGTAGGGCTGGCGGGAAGAGGGTGTGTGTGCCAAAGTGCTGCAGGCACGACGAGGAGAGAGGAGGCAGCGTGTGGCAGGCTGAGGCGCAGCAGAAGAGAGGTACTGGCCGGTGAGCGAGCAGGACAGGCAGGCAGGCAGACAGAGAGAGGCGAGCAGGCAGGCAGGTGAGTAATGGTCCTAGGGCACAGGGAAAAAATTATAAGCGACACAAAAAGATCCAAAAAACAGCACTAGAATTCAACAAGGAATGGCCTGATAACGTGACTCTACCATGGTAGCTGAGACAATAATCTGGCGATGAGTGGGAGGAAAACCAGGGTAGATTTACTGTAGAGTTGATGGAATGATGGAAGACAGCTGAGCAGGCAGGGCATGTGAAATGGATGAGTAGCAATCGGAAGGTGACCAAATAAGGAAACCAGAAGTCTCTCTCTGCCGCACACACACACACACACAGGGGGAGCACTGGAGACACAGGGAAGAGGGAACACAAGAGACACTGGGGAATAATGCTGGAGAGTGGCCAGGGCCATGCCAGTCTATACCTGATACCTGAGAATATATAAAGTCATAGGCGAGCCCTCAAATGCTACAACATTACTAACATAGTTGAAAATTACTTCTCTGAAAGTCTGTGCATGCCACTGAGAGATACTCTTGCTTAAGGTGTGCGTGTATGTGTGAGAGCTAATTCAGCCTAAACTAATATTCACTCCAAACCAGTTGGGGGGGCTATTTCAGCATGCTATTTTCAGTTCTGTGGTCTGTTACACAAAATCATCTGGGAAGTCGTCCTTTGAATTGTTTTAAACCGTCATAACTTGTTGTCTTCTCGCTGTCGTCACACCTAAACCACGCCTGGCGCTGCCAGTAGTTCCTCAAAGTTCCCGTCTCAGCTCAAAGAATGCTGATTGGTCTTCAGGCACAAGTTGAAGCCTTACAAAATGAATTCTCAATAGTAATAATAATAATAATAATAATAATAATTATTATTATTATTAAAATACTACTACTAATAATAATAATAATAACAATGATAATAATAACAATGATAATAATAACAATGATAATAATATCAATGATAATAATATCAATGATAATAATATCAATGATAATAATATCAATAATAATCATGATAATAATAATAATTTA
>OMKL01000364.1:0-12980 GCA_900302295.1 Parasudis fraserbrunneri
TTTTTTTTGCTCTGTGTTTTTTTTTTTTTTTTTTTTTTTTACTTACATTTTACAATGAACTTTCATCACAAAACATGCATGTATGGTACAATGTTGGCTGTCAATTAGTACAAAAACAAGCAAACAAACAAACAAAAGGCAAAATTGGGGACACAGGGTGTTTGCAGGAAACCAATGATATCTAGCTACATACCCTCCAACCACTCCAGCTTCGGACACATTTCTGCACTCTTTACTTTACTCTTTACCCTTTACATATTTACCTGTACACCCACACACACTCTGTCCCTTATTCATTGTTCTCCAATAGAATTTTGTGAGATGAACACAATAGCCTACCATTTCATTTAAATGGCAAAAAAACAACGTAATTTGTTACTGTTCATAACAACCTAATAATACACTACATTAGGAAAAACCTTGCTCAGAATTGTGATTTTTTTTTTTATGGTACACGCAGCGTAGGTCGTACAGGACATCAATGTTTTTGCTGTTTGGGTAGTGACACAGCATTTATTTTTTAAAGAACAATTGACTAGACATTTAAGCTTGTTTTCCCCTGTGCATTTTAAAGAACAGAGGACTATGGACACAGCATAGACCTATTTTATCCCGCTGTACATCCACATCATGTTTTCCTACTGTGTTCGGTGTAGAACAACCTGTGCATCCCTACTTTTATCTGCTTCACTGTGATGATTAACTTGAGTGAGGAATTAAGTGAATGTCTGTAGGAAGTCAAAGGAAAAAAAAACAACCAACAACTCAAAAAAGGACTTCCTGCAGCTTCACTATACAATGATGAGATGATGTATTTATTTTCAACATTGGGACCTGGCAACCCAGAACTTGGACCCCAAAGGAAGTGGATCAAAAATAGTAATTTTATTAGATTTTAATAAATGTTATATGGACATTTTTAATAAAATTGACTTTTTGCCCTTATATAGAGTCTATTTTTCTGTTGTGAATGAAAATGGAAAAAAGTATTGGCAGGTCTACGTTATTTGGTAGATAATAGTTTAGCCACTCAAGGATTGATGTATGCGTCTGTCATAAAGGTATTTATGTACTTCGTAGTTCAATAATTATGCCTTTTATTGCAGTAATCCTAACGCTTTACGACAGTATAGCGTTTGGTGGCAAAGGATATGAACCAATCGGAGTGCACGTCTTTCGTGCGTGTCCTTCGATTGGCTGTTGACTTCTTTTCCCCCAAGTTCTTCTACCTCTTAACCATGTTGTCGTGGTACAAAGCTGCTCCGCGAAGCTGGCCACAGTAGTCTGCAATATTATTTCCGATTTAAAGCCGACTCGCATTCACCTTTCAAAATAAATGTCTCGAGGCTATTTTAATAAGAGGCCGTGTGTGTGTGTAAAGAAGGAAGAGAGAGCATGCATGTGCACATGGTTGTGTGTTTATATTGTTGAGTGATTACTGTAAGTTATTTTCAAACGTTTCATTCTTTGGTATTTCTGTTCAAATTAATATTACAGCATTGGGCTATTTGATGTAGCCAACATTAAAGTAATGAGTTGTAGGGCAATTGTTTCAAGTAATTTAATTTGGATTGTAGCTATATATTTAAATTGTCATTGTCTGTTGCACTGTTGCCGACATACAACATACAGCGCACTGTCACTGTTGAGATTGAAAATGGGGGAAACGGAGGAAAAAAGAGCTGCATGCAGTCGGAATGTACGAACTCGAGTGAGGGAAGCAGAGTAAGCTCGAAAATAGCTAACTAACGTAAGTAACTTGGCTATAAAGGCCATACAGTTCCAATGGTCATTAAAAAGCAAGGAGCTGTCATGGAATTTGCGCCATTTGTCATCGTGGACTATTAGTGGAAAAGTCACGGAATTTGGTTAGTGAAGATGTAGCTAAGTAGGAACCATGAATTTGGTTATATGTATATAATCGTGCTTTTATTATGAAAACGTTGGGCCGGAAGTGGCTGTTTGTGGACAGCCTCAGCTTACGCCGAGCTTGAGCTCACGTAGGTAAACTGAAACTTGCTGATCTCACTTCGAAACATCTGTGCAAGTATTTGCAGCCTATATCTTGACCAGGCATTAAAATCAACATATTATTTAGCGTACCTCTCACAATGTCTGGCCACGGCCATGGTCACGACTGCGGGTGCGAAGGAGAACACGAGCCTGCAGAGAGGGGCCTAGAGTACGGACTGTATCAGCGAATTGACATCGAGAAACTGCAATGCCTCAACGAGAGTAGAGACGGGGATGGAAAACTTGTCTTCAAACCATGGGATCAACGAACAGATCGAGAAAAGGTAAGAATCAAGTGAGTCCATTTGTGTCTCTGAACTGTCACTTTTTGTAGCGTCAGTGTCTGAAATTAGCACTTTTGACAGCGGTGGCTCAAAATATGCACCAGCAAGGATAGTCTGGATGCAAAGCACAATCTGGGTGCATGCATGGGCGTGTGAAATTAAATCGCACAGTTGAATTATACACTCATGCATGCATCCATGCAGTGCAAAAAACAACTGACAAGTAGTATATTTGTGAGTGTAGATGGTTGCAACCAATGATCCCATGATGGTTAGGCTAAAAGTAGCTTTCTCTTTCTCTTAAGTTTGTTGAGAGTGATGCAGACGAAGAGCTCCTGTTCAACATTCCGTAAGTCATCAGCCTGTCCCGTATGCATTTTCGGACCCTAATTAACTCCGGTTCAGGTTTTCTATTCTAGGATTTCAATCGTTTTTTGTCATGCAATGCCCTCTTTCATTTCTAAAGGAGATTTCTGGTTCCCTCTCCCTCATTATTTCTTGTTCTTTTGTGTTGTCCTGATCACGCCCCTGCCATGACTTAGCTATAGTTTGGCCTAGTAGTGGCTTCCCTGAATGTAACAAAGGAACTTTATGCTGTCTCTCAGTTTTACAGGCAGCGTGAAACTGAAAGGAATCATCATCTCTGGGGAGGACGATGAATCCCACCCAGCTGAAATAAGACTGTGAGTGTTTTGCGTAGCTACTGACCAGAGGGGGTAATACAGGGGAGGTAGGGCAACCGCTTAGGGGCCATGATGTCCCAAAGGAGGACCTTCTCAAGAGTCAATAGTACCCCCCTGAAACTATGAAATTAACATTATCAGCAGTCACATCATGATCTATAGCTCCACCAGTGGCTATGACCATAGCTAGGTAAAAGATTATTGTCATAATTGCCACAATTGCCACGAGGGCTTGATGTTTAGTATTTTGGGGTAGTCCAAGTTTGTAGATGTTTCCATATACAAATTATTACATGGTTCCAAAAAGTGTAACTAGGACATCTGGGGTTGGCGTACTGTATGTCTGAGCAGTGAGAAGTATATAGTGTGAGCCCATCATCACCCAATGTGCATTGAGATGGAGTGAAGCCACTTCATTCCTCTTAATTGGTTGACGCTGCTGGAGCTGACTTGACTTCTGTTTTATTTGTTGCTGTCATCGTCGTTGCCTTCAAGGTACAAGAACATACCCCACATGTCCTTTGATGACACTGGAAGAGAACCTGAGCAAGCCTTTCGCCTCAACAGAGACCCACGGGCTGAGCTGGAGTACCCAACCAAGTGAGAATGAAAGCAAAGAGTCATGTATCGCTTCTCTCTGTCACTGTCTATTTCTTTCTCTTTCTCCCACAAACTCCCTCATTGTCTCCTTGTCACACAAAGACATACTTTCAATTTATTATGTCTCAATATTAATATGTTTACATCCCCCAAGCCTCCGTCTTAAACTACCATGTCACCATTCTATCCTGATTCCCAGAATTGCCCGTTTCTCCAATGTTCAGAACCTGTCTATTCATATATCAAGGAACTTTGGGACAGAGACCACCCGGGTTTACTACATTGGACTCAGAGGAGAGTATTCAGAGGTGAGTCCTATCAACCCCAGCCCCTCAATTATGTGGAGTAGAAAAAATACTCATTTGAAACAAGAATCTTTCTAATGTACAGCTCGTTTCTCCTGTTCTAAGAATGTTTTATGTTAAGCCCACACTCTGTTTGATCAACTTCTCTTTTGAGTGAGCTTAATTTGCTAAAGATAAAATGTATTGTTGTTTGCTGTGCTTGTTCCTCCTTCAATCAGGTTTCCAATTGATATTTGATCTTTTGATGGTCTGAAAAACCATGGTCATGAGTAATGGTGCATCTCTCCTAGCATACTTGCCCATCCTTATAAAATAAAAGGGCCTGAATGGTATACAATAGGATGCTGTGCCCATAAGCTTAACTCCTTTAAAGGTGGGATAAGCAATTTTTTTCAGAACCATTTTGGTACCAAAAAATCCAATGTTCTGACTGTTCTGGTCTCTGTGACTGTCCTGGGCTCTGTAATAAGACATTCCAAAATCTCAGGGCGGCCTGAATCTTAACCAATCCGATTTTTTTTGGCCTGCCAAGTGGTGTTCTCGGGGGTTGCATCAGAAAACTAACACCACCATCTTGTTCCTCATCGAAAAGTACACACTGTGTGCAAAACCGCCTGCTGATCAGAGGCCAGGAAATGTTTTGTATTATTTTTTTGAAAAATTCAGCTTGAAGCTGCAGGTGCCTCTGGGAGTCTGTGGAAAACCTTTGTTGTGCATGTATAATGTACGACATCTGGCTTGAAAAGTGATGCCAAGCTTGCTCTATTTCTGCTGGACGTGTAAGCTCACTCTGGCTCATTTCTCCAAAATTGCCTACCCCACCTTTAACACCAATTACAGCAACGTTAACATAAACAAGGACACTTCAACCTTTTTGTCAATTAGTAGACCCTGACAAGTAGCTAATAATGTTAAGCCCACTTATTTCAAATAGAAAGTTTTGGTGAGCCCCCTCCCCCCGTTTTGGGCCCCCCTTCTATCTACAAGAGGGGGGAAGAGAGGGTGAATAAGGCAACTCTGCAATGGACACACGTGAACTACTGATAGACATCAACAGCAGGTGCACTTATGGCACAGAATGTTGTGCTAGAATGCTCGCTTTGAGTCTTCTGCTAGATATTCCATTTTGTGCTTGATCAAGGATGTGCTAGAATGCTCGTTCTGAGTCTTCTGATAGAAATTCCATTTTCACTTGACACTCCTTCCATCTGCTCTGTTCTGTTCCTCCCAGGCTCACAGACATGAGGTGACTATCTGTACCTATGAGGCGTCGGCAAACCCCGCAGATCACAAAGTGGAGAGCATCATCCCGCAAACGAATTTTATCTCCTGAAAGATGTGGAGGAAGAGGGGAGGTTTGATGGCTTCTGCTGACTGACAGTTACTAGCTTAGCTAGAGGCAAAAAGTCAAAGATGTGTGTGATGCTGCATTTTGGCAGGGTTTGCATATTGGCATTGGACACTCTCAGGGGTAGGCCAGGTTTGATTAGGACTTACCACCTAATGCTGAATACCAGAGGGTTTCAGATTTGCCTTGAATTGCCAAATTGTTGCTCTGTTTTTATGGCAATAAAGAGTGAAGGCTGGAAGGAAGTGAACAAAATCTTTGTTAAATAAATGCATAATACATCTGATGTCCTGATTAAGTGTAATTATAACTTATTAACTTGTATGTGCATGCATGCGTATGTGTGTTATCTGAAAGAGTGAGAGACATGAAAGTCTATGTAACAACTCTACTCACAATCAGTGTTTTACAGCCCAGGTGCGCTGCTGTGAGTGATGGATAAAGTACCAGAGCGGAAGTATGAGATCTTGGCCTGGGAGAACCGCGCATCCTGTTCTCTAGCACAGTTTCTAATATCTTCTGCTATATCTGAAAACCTTCTGCCACCTAGTGGTTGGTGTGTGACACTGCCTGCCATTCTGGGACGGGCCTCCATAGTCGGAAGTGCCTTTCTCTTTTTGTCCCCTTCCCTTTTATCTCCCTCAATCATGTGACCTGTCAAATTAGCTTGAAGGAGCATTACTTGATGGGAGTCTTGCTCATAGATTTGTTCTCATCTGATCTGGCCAGGGTAGGATATCAACTGGGGAGAGATTTGGGGCAAAGAAACGGAGAGGCATCATAAAGCCTTTATGAACTATTGAGACCCAAACCTGGATGCTGTCCAAGGTCCCCTGCAGTGGAAACTCTTACCCATTCTCTTTATTTCACAACAGACATGAGTGGGCAGCGATTCTGCCATGTTAACATTTCAACACAAACATTTGAACAGTTTAACCAAGCTTCCAGGTCTGAGCTGAGCAAGAAGGCATTTACCTCCAACCATCTTCATAACTTCCTATTACTAATGTGATATTTGATTCATGATTTCATTGCATTATTAATGCTGTGTGTCACATTGCGGTCTACAGCAGTTTATGAGTGAATTTACTGTGGTGTGTAAGCTTTCTGGAGTATGTTGCTGTTGGGATTAACTGTGATCTCATTTCAAGAATGCTGTTGGTAATTTTAAGAATAAAGATACATTGAAAGGTATTTTGTTTTTCTCTCCACAGTCTCAAAATATATTTTAGATCACAAAATTGAAAGATGTAGTAATAACATTGTAGGTTTTTCTTGCTTTAATCCACTAGATGGCATCCAGCCAAAGGAGAACAAGTGCCTTACAATGTGTACCCGCCCTTAAGAAATGCCAAATATAATACAAAAGCTGTCAACATTAGAACAAGCAGATACTACAATAAGATCATAAAAAAATGGGCTCAGGTTAAAGCGCGAGAAAGGGTGTGGATACTATGGTTGGTGACATCACTGCGACGAATCCCCGCCCCTGTGTGTGCGCCAGTAGCGGAAGTTCCGTTGTGATCTGGGACAGCAAGCGGTGAGTGTATGTATTTGTATTAGCGGGCCGCGGTTTAATTTTTATCACTTTACCGTGGTCGAACCGAACCCATTTGGGCCTTCAGGTCTCGTCGTGTGTCTAGAACACGTCGGTCAGAGAAAACCCATTCGAGTTTGAATCACATGCTAGCCGAAGCAACCTGAAAGAGAGGGAGCGGGGAGGCAGGAGACAATACACATTCAATGTGTGGTTAGCTAGCGCTACTAGCCCTGTTCATTGTGGGGAATGGGGATGTGTGTGACCAGCTAAACGAGATTAAGCCGGCTGGTAGCGAGAATGTAGTCTGATACTAGTCTATCCACCTTTGGGGCACTAAAGGCTTTGCACTTATCCTTTCCTGCTGAATTCCACCACTGATGATGGATCGCATAACTAGAGTAGGCGAGCTAAGCGGCTGCTCTTAACCCATTGTCTTTTCATCCCCACCCCCTTCCTCTGTTTTATTACTGAAATTGTTACTGTCATGTTACACTGAAAGGTTATTGGTTTCCTTCCGCCGCCCGTGGGTGGTTTTGTTTTGCTAACGCTGGCTGAAATGGCAATCGAGTAATGCAATTTTATTGTTGCTGATCAGCAGCAGCCAGGATAGCTAGCTGGATAGCTTATATGGCTGCTTGTCACTAACTACCGCACATTATACCGTCATAGCGGTGGTGTCGTCGGTTGCTTGCTACCCATAGCCCTGTAGTGCATAATCAATAACGCTACAACAACTAAATGTGTATGCATCGACGCAGGAGCATGGTGTATGTCCATCTGACGTCAGTGAGTCTGCATCAATCGTGCCTTTTCTCTCTGTGTCTGGGGGTTTAATTCGAGTCAGCTGCTGGATGTTGACTCGTGATGTTCTCTAACGCCGTGGTCGCACAGGCGGGGGCATTTTTGTATGTGTGTTACCAGAGGTGACCGTGAAATCAGTTCATTTCCCACAACCGGCTTTACGCTTGCTGCCGAGGGTTCATGGAAAATCAACCCAAGAGAAGCAAGTAGGCTAGACATGTCTCCCAGTGTGACCTGTTGGTGTATTCAGTTGTCTATGTACACTGGTAGAAGATGTCTGTATGCTTAATGCAATTACAGCCTGCTTTTAAGTGATGTCCTAAAGTCAGTGATTAAATTACACTGGTATGTCGGAACAAAGCCTTTCTTCAGGCTAGATGCACGCGCGCACACACACCATTCCACTTCTGAACAGGCCCACTGTTGAAGTATTGGACCACTGCGAAGAGTGGTGTGGTCAGTAGTGAGCCATTGTTCCCAAGAGGGCATGGTTTGAGAAGCACAGTGAGTGCCTTTTGTTGTTACGGCATTATATTAATCTAGAGAAGGATGAAGGGGATGGCATAGTAGTAAAGCAGCACGTCAGTTTAACACATGGAAGCTAGCATCATTGCCTACATGACTGTTTCCAGTATTTTGGTACTGCTAACTTTTACGTTAGCTAGCACAGCAGTCCATAGATGAGAGAGAAAGAAAGAGCATAGGGTACTTGTTATTGCGGGAGAGATAGTCAGATATTGTGATGACTGAGTGAGGTCCCTGGTCAACTCTATTGAGGTTGTCATTCATTCCCCTGATTTGGCTCTTTCTCTGTCTGTCTCTCTCTTTCTCTCACTCCATACCGCCCTCTCTTTGCTTTCACTCACCATTCTCTCTCTCACTCTCACTCTCTCTCTCTGTCCGCCACCCCTTGTGTTTTCTACCCGCTCACTGACGGTCATAATGGGGGTGGAATTTTAACACTCATGAGTATAATCGCCCAAGAGGGTTTACACATTAACCTATCTTTCCGTCTTTCCCCTTTGTTTTGTTTCAGTCCGTCGTTCCCAGTCTCCTCAGTCCTCCCCATCACCTATTTACCAATCAGAATCTCTCTGACCCCACCACTCCCTCGCCATATCATCAGGAATGACTGGGTATTATCAGTCAAAGGCATTTACTGTTTAGTGTTTACTGTGATTGAACCAATACAGCGTGCTGTTATCAGTGACTCACTACACTGGACGGGCTGTCTGCTGCCAACCAACACTTAACACAATTTACAGGCATTTTGGTTAATAACCTACACACAGTTAAGCCCAGACTATGTCATTTAGTTAATGACTGTACATGGGCTAACTGACTGCGGAGCCTATCGTCACACACACACACACACACACACACACACAGACACACACACACGTCTCTCGTGACTTGACTCTTTTGGGTTCAAAAGCAGTTCCATAAAGTGTGGTATGTTCAGTTCTATTGTCCCCTTGTACCCATCTGCCTGTCCCAACAGAAGGCCGTGGGGGTGGTTGGGGGGGGGGATGAATAGCTGTATTGATAACAAGCTACCGTCTGTACTGTCAGACAGTCATTCATTGACATTGATCATGCCTATTTGCATTTAGGGCTAAACTGCAAATTTTACAGCACAGAGTACTTCAGAACGCATGTGTTTGCACGATTCACATTTGGAATCAAGCCTTTGAGCAGATTTTCAATATGTTTCAGTGTTCTATGTGGCTATTTCATTCTGAACAAATGGCCACTTCTTAAAGATTCAGTGAGAGGACTGTTATATCGGCCTTGTCAACATGTCCCATTTACACCCTCTGCCAATATGTTGTAATGGTAACTTAAGTTTGCTATTTTTTTTATTAATTTTAAAGCACCGCTTAGACCAGCAGTGTCACTAACTCACTCGGTCGGTTGGTCGGCCAGTCAGTCAGTCAGTAACTCACTCACAGTTAGCCACTCTGCCCCTAGTGGCAGCTCACAGGCATGGCACTTTGTTTTGCCTTTCTGACACTTTGTCCTCGTTTACAGTATTTATGATAGGAATGTGCTGTTGTGTTTTGCCTCTGTTCATATCCATTTAGTATCCACACTCCTATTAATTTAGACTAGGGCTCCTTAAACTGGGTCTCTCAGGCCTGTCTCTGGTGAGTCCCCACTTGATGAATGCTACAGACCTTTACAATGGAATTCCATTTCTAGGGGAACAGCTTGGGCCCAAGTGTATTTCCTGTCAGCTATTGATATTGTTAAACTGTAACAGGAAATGAACTTGGGCCCATTTAGAATGTTCATGTGGTGATGTTTGAAAAGGTCTATACCAGTGTCTTTTAGTATGACTGGGCCCCAGGGCCAGACTGATTTAGGCCTACTCAGTTCAGGTCCTGTGCTGGAAATGTTAAGGTACCCCTGTGTTAGACAGTTCAACATGTTTGAACATGACAAAGATGATCTTCCTGTGAAGCTACCAGAGAAGAATGGGTCAAACCTGTGATGTCATCAAAAGACATGACCTTGAGCTCATTACTTAACAATGAGTCATTTGGTGACTGTGGATTTGGTTTTAGCTTTCACATTCAAACTGGCTTCATTTCACAGCAGTGCTACTGTAAGTTTGAAGCAGAAAGTGGCCCACATCCTCATAACATCACCCTGGGTAATACTACAGTGTTCACAAAGTCGCTGTCCCATTCACTGTCAGTGGGACAGCTCTAGAATGTGTCATTTGAGTCTTGACTTTGCCTGATTTTCTCTAACTTCAGGAGAGGTTCGTTCTGTCAATTTTGACAGAACCATCTAATACCATAGGAATATTGTATGTTGTCAGTTTTGATAAAGGATGGATTTTCCTTTTTAATGTAGACTCTGTAAAAGCGTCAAACAGCAACCTCTAGGCGAAAGAGACCCGCTTGGTATTGCACTTTGTTTACATTTTTTGTTTTGGTCTGATGTGTGGGTTGGAGTTTAGTGGGGGTAAGGGAGGGGTTGCGATTGCTGGCCATCTCTCAGGCTTTGCTAAGAGAGGTCTGGAAAAATTAACAGTATAATAAGTTATTAAACTCCAACCCACACATCAGACTTTAAAAAAAGTAAACAAAGTGCAATACCAAACAGCAGGGCTCTTTTGCCTAGAGGTAGCTGTTTGATGGTATTGCGGATTTTACCTATACGTCTTCTTTTGTAACTGCCATGTGAGTATTATGTGGTAAAATTGAGCTTGTGTTCTCTGTACTTTTTTGTCACCAGCAATCCTTAACAGTGTATGTGTGGCAACAACATGTCTTTTCCGCTGCTCGCCGAGGCTGTGACGGTGTCAGGGACGGAGAAGGAGACCGCCGCGGTGAGTCAGACTAGGGGTTCCTAATAGGGATGCCCCAATACTTTTTCACTGCAGATTCCCATTCTGACTTTCTAGCTTTAGGAGAGAGTGGTGCGTATTCATGAATACTGACTGAGCTGTCCTGGGGCATAGAAAGAACATAATATGTGAACTCTTAAAATGGGTGGCATTCCCCTTTAAGTCTGTAGAGCACAATTTGTAGACCGATACATCTCTGCAGCTCCACGATGCTTAATTTACAATGGCCAACATGATTGGTATAGACAGTTTCACAGGAATTCTGTTGTTAGGGAACAGTTTGGACGCAAATGTATTTCCTGTTTACTATTGCATTAGCAAACTCAGGAAATAAACGTGGGTCCTTTTAGAATGTTATTGTTGTCACTTTGAAACCGTCTATTGGTACGAGATGTGGTATTCGTGCACTGGTGTTAAAAAAATATATTATTGTTTAACTGCGTTACCGATGTAAATGTGATAATACACCATGATATGGATTTCAGGTCATACCTCCCAGTTCTTCTTGGTATGGATGTTCAGTGGTTAGGTAATTCACTGATATCGATAACCTGTTTTAGTAGGGAAGAAGGAAGTAGGCATACCTACTACGCCTAGTACATGATGTAAAAAATAGTGATGCACTAAGTTAAAGCAAATATGTATCCTAAACATATTTTTTTCACATTGTTCCTGTGATCTTAGACAGTTATTTTAGTTATTAGTTACCCAAAGGTAGAAACCAGAGAACCAAGGCTTTAATCTGTGATGTCACCAAGAGACAAGACTCGGTGCTGCTCTGACAGTGAATTGGATGCTCACCTCTCGATGACCCTGAAGAAAAGAAAAAAAAAAGAATACAATTTATAAAAAAAAGAAAACTCGGTCCGGCGCCCAATAGCAAAGACAATGACCAGACTGATCTTTTGACAATATCAGCAATAGAGTCTTCGCTCTTGTTTCAAGCTTTAGGACAGACTTGTTCACGTTCATAAATATAGACCGAAATGTGTTAAGATGATAGGAATGGCGGAGTGATTTTCCTTTTGGATGGATATTGCCTTTTTAAGATCCATATAAATACTTTGCAGTATCACTAACATATCAGCCTGGGCTTTCGTCCTTCATTTAGGTTATCTTCCTCCATGGGTTGGGAGACTCAGGGTGAGTGATGTTTCATACAATTATACTGTACCATTTGTTACGTCAGCTACTGTTTGGCTAATAGGCTTCCTTTTCGAGATTTGGGCCTCCACAGACATATCGGGGCACTGACTTTATTGGCCGATATGTGCCTAAACTTTTACTTTGGTTTCATATTGCTCACTCAAATGTTATTGATTATGATAAATTCCTTACTGTGGTTATTATCTGTGGTATAGTACTTGATAATTTTGCTCCACAATTATCATTATCAGTGTCTGTGTCGGATAAGGATCCAATGGGCATGCATTTTGACGCTTTGATAATTTTGTGTCCGTTTTCTTTTCACATTGTTGTGGTTTCCCTGTTTGTTCATTAACAATATATTGTCCTTTTTTCCCTTCTTTTTTTAAGCTATAATTCATGTGGGTTCAACCTGTTTATTATTAGTATGTCTCTGTTTTGAACAGGGTAGGATCCAAAATTTCTACCAAAATTTCACCAGTCGCTCTGAATTTTTACCGGCCAAAATGGATGTTTGAATACAATAGCCCTTCATAGAGTCCAAGAACACCCGCCAAGTGGCCGGTGGAATTGACAAACCTACCAGGCAACTAGCCAAAATTGATCATCTGATGTTAATCGCCCGCCCTGGTCGAAAATGGACCAACTGTTTGTGAGACAAAGATGTGCTTTCTCTTCTCTCCGTCAGGCATGGGTGGGCAGACGCCATGACGGCAATCAGGCTGCCACACGTCAAGTACATCTGCCCCCATGCGTAAGTCTTTCCTCTCGCCCATCAGTCATTCAGATCTTATGATTTCTCAACACTCGCCACTCCGCCACCTGCAAGCCAGTCACTTGTCATGGTCTGATGTCTGCAGCTGTCGTAAAATCATATCTTATCTTGTGATGCCCATGATGTC
>OMKL01000367.1:0-11985 GCA_900302295.1 Parasudis fraserbrunneri
TCCACATCCCCCCACCAGCAACCCCACCAGCACCCTGGCTTCAGCGACGTGGTGTCTAATTGCTGTCTGCTTATGACTGCTGTCATTGTGATTATTCAAGATTATGTTTTAAGGCCTTTGTAACTTTCCTCTTTAGAACACCGCTGCAGTATACAGTCTTTGCTAATCTATTCTTGTATGTATGTAGATTGAATGTAGATACCTTCACATGGATCCATTTGGCTAGCGAGGTAGAACATCCCCCATTACAGCTAAGCTGTAGGGGTATCAGTCTAGTGGGCTGGAATCTGAGCTACTATTTGACCCAGTGGTTATGTGCTCCAAATTGAGTGGTGGTGATTGCTTGGTTTGCAGATGCTTCACTCAAACTGTCAACTCACTGAGCAAACACAACAGAGAGAGTGATAGCGCTAATCAGAATTTGATGCTCCAATAAGTATTCATTCATATGCGGTGATTATGTTAGACACATTGTGGGCTACATCAGAGAAACTCACCAGTGTTTTACCGTCTTTTTTTGGGGAGAAGAAGCCCGGTTATGGCGAGGCTCTGGATCTATGCCAGTATACCTTTAAAATATACCCATGTGCCTGTGTCTTGTCCCCCCAGTATGACGAGCACCTGACCCAGCTGGAGAAGGACATCTCCACGGCTAAGGAGGCTGCCCTGGATGCTGCAGACCTGGAGAGCCTGGACCCGATGACCCCCGGGCCGTACACGCCCCAGGTGGGAGGAGCACACCTAGACACATGGCATGCGTCGCTCGGTTCAAAGTTCAAACACAAGCTCAAGTTAAGCCTGCGTTATGTAACTGTCTCGCGGAGAGGATATGGCCTCTTCAGCAATCTAGACCACGGAGTTGGGCACGAGCAAGAGAAAGCCCCTCCCACCAGCGATGTGTGAAACACAGTAGACAAGCGCTGATGGTCAGGCACGAATAGACACAAAAATAGACACATTTCTAATAGAGGACATATCAAGCCACTGGATATCTGCCAGTTTTACAAAAGGGATCACAACGAAAATAGACCTTCCTCTTAACATCCGTCTCACTGGCCAAACCGGGGCGAATATAATCTCTCTTAAGACCGAGCTACACACCGTAGCCTCTTTCTGTGCTGTAGTCTCTCTGCCCCCACGCCTTGTAGTGTTGCCGACTGCTGTTAAACCCTCCTCGCCCTCCCTTTGATCTCTCTAAAGTATTATCGGCCTTCTGCACAGTGGTGCACCTGCTTCCTGTCGAGGTTGGGATCAGTTCACTTCAAATTCAAATCAGTTCAAAAATTTTTATGGAAATCGCTGTTTGCTTGCTGATGATGGGACGACCATTCTCATTCACTTGTCACTAGGTTGGATAAAGTACAACCTCTTTATGCCATATACGTTTTTCAGTATTTGAATTTGAATGAAAATACAACTCCTGAATTCACTGAATTGAAAATGAATTGATCCAAAACTCTGATAGTTAAATCCTCCTGCCCCCCCCTTTGGTGCTTCTGTAGTATTATTAGCCTTCTGTACAGTAGTAAACCTCCTTCCTATACTCTTCTTAACCCTTTCAGGTGTACAAGCTCACACAAGAGATTAGAATTTTGAGAACTGAACATTCTGTGATGATGTCACAATGGCTACTGGCCATTGAAAGCTCTAGAGTTTAAGGTAGAATTTGGAGCTCAAATTTTCCAATAAATGTACACCTGAAAGGGTTAACTATTGTCTTTCTGCTCTAGTTTCCTTACTGTAGTGTTTCTTTTCTCCCAACTTGTCTTTTTCCTCTTGTTGTCTTATTGTCTCTCTTTTCCCAACCTGTCCTCCCTTTCCCTACCTATTGTGGTCTTCCATCTTTTGTCTGTGCGTGTGTGGTGTGTTGTGGCCAGCCGGCTGATCTGTTTGACAGCGGGGCTTCCGGGAGTCTTCCCAGAGAGACCAGCAACCTGTTCTCTGAGGGCTCTCTATTGGTCGCTCCCGAGAAGAGAACTGGTCAGGTAATGGAGAGAGAGAGATTAGGTTTTAAACAGGGTTCCTCCTACGCAGGTTTGGAAAGTAGTGAAAAGTATGGAATATCGTTTTGACAATTTAAAAGTTTTAAAAGGAAAGGAAAGTCTTAAAATTCACTAAACAGCAAAGTGCTTGCACCCTGTGAGAGACTGCATGCCAGTATGCATCAGTGGTAGCAAGCCTGTAGTCAAAGGTGTATAGCAATGAGTGAGGCCTGAGGTCTGGTTAAAGGATGGAGTTTTAAAAGAGAAAATGTAATTGTTTATTTAGGTTCATGATTTTTCGATCCCAAATCGATTTGGGATTGAAACGTTGTGAACCTAAATAAACTGTTTGTTTGGGAGCTAAAAACAAGAATTGCGAGCCCCTCTTCATGACTTTAATACCTGTGTTTCACAGTTCGGCTCAGCACCAAAGAAAGGGAATGTGCGTAAGATCTATTGCAAACGTGGAATTCTAGAACTCCGTAGCTTCTTGTGACATCATCATTAGAATGTTCAGTTCTCAAAATTCTAATCTCATACGCCTAGAACAAAGAGAGAAGGTCCCGCACACCGTCTTAAGCTTGCAACCAGAAATAACCCTCCATCCTCTGGCTTCCCGTAACTTCATTTCCTGGTCCATATCCCATACTCCATCAGAACACAACTTCACTGTATGGATTAAATGCCATTATATATATGTTAGAGTATGAAGTTAAAAAATGAAAATGAGGTTCATCCCAATTCATCCCGTTCATAATTCCTGAAAAGTTGACCCTTTGGAGATACAAGGTTTTCACCCAGCAGCAGTGATATACTAGGGTTGAAAAGCCTTTGTTAAGGCTGGCCTGCGTGTTTCAGTAAAACTGCCCTCATCATCATCATTATGGGTGTCTTCTTGTCCAACTTGTCCCCTTGTCTTTCTGTCCCCCAGGGTCGCCATGGCAGAAGGCTCGGGGAGGAAGAGTCTGACGTGGACATCGAAGGCTTCGAGGAGGAAGATGACGGCAAACCCAAAACTCCTGCTCCTGTAAGTAAAGGCAGATTGACAAAGGAATGTCATGTCATTTTTCACCTTGTCCAATAAGGCGTCTGCCACTTTAAGCGGATGAATAACTGCCACATTTCTTGGAACAATTAAGTGCCAATGGCACCACCCAGTATAGCTCTCAAACCAGTTTTTCAAGATCAGTGTACTGTGAGAAACCCATTTGCTGTGTTCAGAGGGTAGACCACAATCTGCATATCATTATCTTTGAATGAGAGATGACGGCAAAATCTGCTAACACTTTTATCGTCCTCTGCCACCGATTTTTCAAACCGAATGTTGAGCCTGTCGAAAATGAGCTCTTGTTTTTCCTTGTACAACTAAACTAGAGCTGCTTCTGACATGTCATTTGTAGAAAGAATGGTATTATTATTACCAATGACTTCCCGATAAGTTTAAGGGCTGCAAATAATCCCCCGTTTTTGATTTGGGAAGATACAGTGCGAACTAGACTGAGCAGAATATACCGCCCACCTTGACTGATACTGACCAGAGTGGTGTTGTTTAAATCAACGCTATGAAGTCTGAATGTAGCGTTTGAGATAATTATGACAAAAGGTTTCAGCCTGATCTTCTGCATTTGCGTTGGATGGTGTAATTGAGGCTAAATGTGGTCAAAGATTCTAAGCAGATGTAGCATCAGTTAGGCCATCTCAGCGATTTTAAAAGATTGCAGGGGGAAAACGTTCATGTATTGCTAAGGTTTATTCATAGCAATAAATGAAAGTTGAATGGATCTGAAGCCCTATTCGTTCTACTATTACGTGGGGACCCATGGTAATAGAAAATGACCCCCCTGACCTTGTGAACTCGACACACCCATAGTTTTGACTGTTGGGGTGCGTGATCAAACATAGTTTCAAATGAGACCTCAAACTAATTTATAACAACGCCAAATTCACTGCCTGGTGCAAAAATGGAATCATGCAGAGTAGTCTACTGCAATATTTTTTAATGATAAATCAAATCTATGAATCCAGCAGGGGAAAACTAATTAAATGGATAACAGTTACAGTATGTGCACCTACTTTGGGTGGAAATATATTTCTCAAGAAGGAACTGTTGGCCTATCGATCTCCATGCTGAGGTGAAGCAGATTGATTTGACGTTTGCACTGAAAATGCATTAAAAACCCTTCTTGTATTGATATTACTACTACTTCCAAAAACAAATTACGACCCCAAATTACTGAGGTGCCAATTCGCACGGGACTAATATTATCAGATGACCTCTGTTTGCCGAAAATATGGTAGGTAATTTGCCCTGGAATTTTTACTTCCCCAGGTAACACTAGTCCTGTGCGAAGGCAGTAAATCTTGACAGTCTGTTTGACTGAAGATAAAATGATGCATCCAGTTTCTCTAAGCAGCTTTCTCAAAGTATCCTCTTGAAAAGTTGGCTTCTTTTATTCTTTTGCGTATTTTTCTGTGGTGCTCCGGGAGCTTGAGGTGCTGGCAGTGTCGTCACAATACAGAGATACTGACTTCGATACTTAACAAGCTGGGCACAGATAGCATTGTCTGCTGTTGCCATAATGTCTCTTTCAGACTTTTTCCTCAAGTTGTTTCTTTTTCAGCGAAGCCTCCTCAGCCAAAGGCAACAAGGCACGCCCACGAACACACCGGCTGCCAATGCACTCCATTACAGCAGAGATGTTGCCTTGTGTCTCTATTCATAGTATTGCTGTGTGTTTCATTGCATTTCCTATCAATATGGTTTCGATGCTCATTGGCCACAGTTGTCGTTTCGTGAAAATCGCCTGTTATTTGATCAAAGCAGCTGTTTGCCTACCAAGATGTCTGTGATCATGATGTAATATAATTCCATGAATAGGTAAATGCATTTTTATCTTTCTCTGAAATAATTCACTGCAATAGAAAACGGGGTTGGGGGCGTTTTTTCCCTCCAAAACTACTAGTTAAGCACCATTTCCAAATGAATTGACTTAAGAACGCATTCTTATTTACAGCAACGGCCTGGGGGAGTCATTGCAGGGGGAGGGAGGTTACCATTGATATCAGCCGATTAAGGGGGAGGTTTGATGTCAGAGACCTGATTGGGAATTTGGCCAGGAACATCGGGGAACCCCCTACTCTTTTGCGATAGGCGCCCTGGGTTCTTTAACGACCGAATTCAGTCAGGACCTCGGTTTGACATCTCATCCGAAGGACGGAGTACATTACAGCCTTAGGCACTAGAGTTCTTACACTGCTTAGACTGACCTTGTGACTCAGCTCAACTCAACTCCAGGAGGAGATGGACTGTCACTAGGGAAAGGCTAGGGTCTGCTGGGTCTGATGGACGGATGGATGATTTATTTTCTCTCCCACAGGCAGAGGACGGGGACGGAGACCTGGAGGACGACGATGACGATGAGGACATGTTGCTGCCGCCCCGCAGACGGCTGCACGGCCAGGAGGAGGAGGAGGAGGAGGGCGAGGACGAAGGCTCCAGTCGGCCGGCCCAGGCCAGCGTGCTGTACCAGGACCTGCTCATGTCAGACGGAGAGGACGACGCCAGCGAAGAGGAGGGAGACAACCCTTTCTCCTGTAAGTCACACCGGGTGGGGCCAGAGGGTAGAATGTTTTTAAGAGGTCAAAACTGTCTGATTACAGATATGAAGAATAGGTAATTATTGGATAACTCATGAACATATTAGTTTCTAGATGCTTACATAACAACAGTTGATTTATAGTTGTAGATGATGATAATACTGTTCAAATACCATGCAGTCTGCAAATTTGAATATATGGTTAATTGAACTTCATATTTTTGGGTTTCTTATCAGTTTCTAATCAGTCATCTGTAATGGATTATACTATTGTTCGTAACTCTCCCAACCTTGTCCCAACAAGCCATCCACCTGTCAGAGAGCGGCAGTGATTCGGACAGAGAGGTGGAGCTGCGTCCTCCCCCACCGCCCAGAGCTCACCAGGAGACGGCTCGCATGGGCCTGGAGCAGGACGAGAGCATGATGTCATACGAGGGGGAGGGGCCAGACGAGCCACACATGGAGGACAGCAACGTCAGGTGCGACCGTCTGGGTGTCGGTAACACAGCTGGGGTTATGTACAAAGATGTTTGTCCACCAACGTCTCAGCACGATGCTTTCCTGTGGGTGTGGTCACCCTGTAGAGACGGGACGATACGATTCAATACGATATGGGGTTCACCGTTCCATGCAGCCACAATACATCACTATGGCAAAATAAAATGTTGCCGATATTGCAATACGTACCGTCACATTTCTGTATCGTGATATATGGAAATTCGATATATTTTCCCGTCCCCATCGCCCTTTATTTGACCTTCTGAGGGTTGGGTATATTTCATAGATGTTCTCAAGGAGTTTGACTTTTAGATGGAAAGGAAGCTTTTTAGAGCTTTCTTGTCTCTGAATCCAGCCCAACATTTAGAACCATTACAAGTGTAAACCAGCCCTCGAACAGTCTCAAAGGTCATGTAAAACTCACGTTTAGCTGTCGCATGCTCAGAGAGAGCCAGTTGTGTGGCGAAATATTTGCTATACTTATACATTTTCACCAATTATACCAAGATGATTAACTCTTCCTGTGTTCTTTTGGTCTTTGTGTGTCAGCTATGGCAGCTATGAGGAGACAGAGGGACAGAGTCAGATCCAGCCGATGGGCATGGGTAATGGAGAGGGCTACGGTATGAGCGAGGAGGAGGAGGATGAAGAGGAGGAGGCGAGGAGGAGGGGTCCGGCCGTACTGTCCCACGTCCAGCTCAGCGAAGACGAGGAGAGCGAGGAGTTCCGATCCATCGGAGGAGACAGTGACATGGACTCGGACAACGAGTGACTTTTTCCCTCTTTATATATCCCAGTTTCTGGAATACCAAAGAGGAATACTTTTCTTTCTTTTTTACCTGGTTTAAAAATTATCCTATTTCACTATGGCGTTACTATGTAAGTCATATGAGCATGAGTATATGCTCTCTCTGAAAACCAGAGCTGCATTGAAATTACCTTAAATAGCCAAATTGTGACAATTTCTCTTCATTTTAGATTGTAAAATCAATCGATGAACATTATATCTAAGCCTCATCTTACAGTGGCTAAAAATAGCAAATCCCCTCCATGAGACATTTCATTTACATAGCAACGTCACAGTGAAATATGGGCATTTGATTCAGTCTGACGTGACAGTTACATTAATTGCACCATGTCACACAGCTTTGTTTATAACGCGTTGAGCTCGCTTCTCTGTCAAAAAAAGGTAGAGATTTAATTGTATGGATGCTTTTTATTGTTTGTTAAAATCTTAGGAAATGTAAATAAAAGAGATGACAAGTCAAATGAGTAACAGATCCTTATTTAATACAAATGACTCTCGTAAGAGCACAGCCTCAAACAGAAGGATTTAGGCTCTAATGAGAGAACGTTTGTTCAGAGGTACAATCTTGTGGCAGTGGTGCCTGCCACACACCACCTGAGTGGCCTCTGTAGGGGCTCCGACACAGGTGATGATGGTAAAAGCAGACCAGTTTATTGAAGAGAGGTGGCAAGATGTTACAAGCCAGAGCACATCGAACACCCTGTCATGACAAAGGCTCTCTCTCGTGTGTGTGTGTGGGAATGGCAGACTTTTCATTCAACCTTTATAATTTTTAGTGTGTGTTGATCATTACACAAAGCTGGGGCATTAAAAAAATCCCTACTAATCACAGGGAAGCAGGTTCTGTTTCGGTAAAAGAAGCCATTTTTTGTCAGTTTGCTGACAAGATTGTCTATATGGTATTTAAATGTAAATTTCAAGTCAGATGCCAATATATTTATATTCAGTGACTCAATGCTAAATCCATTGCATAGATATATGCAAACCATTAAGATTTCTAGCTCTAGTAAACCGCATGCATTTTGTTCTACGTGCATAAAGCCTTATCCAAATTGCACGATTTCCCCCACGCTCTCTCCCTACTCCAAGCCCCTTCTTCCTTTTTCACGTCACGCGTCACCGCACACATCCCACATAACGTCTCTTATTGTGGTGATAAGGAGATATTGATGAGTCACCACTTACACCTATATACACTACATAAAATGGCATTTGAAAACAACATTTCTAGCAGGAGACTCCCAACAAGTGCTCCAGCACAACATCCCATCAATCACGGCCTCGTTGCCATAGTCTGCTGCTATTATCCAATCAGCGGCTCGTTAACATTATCTGTCAGTTAAAAGGAGAAGTCTTGCATCCACTCACTGTGACCCAGCTACGGTAAGACACTGGTAAGACACCGCAAAATGTTGAATTCAGCTTTGTGGGGACTTACCTGGCAACAGGGATTGCATACAGCCAAAAATGACCTGGTCAAATAAATTAATTGACCTCACATTCCTCCTCGAGGTGAGACTATAGTAGGTGTCAAAAGCTGGAACACCTTGATATGGAGCCAGCTCAAGGTTTTTCTCTGGGTGTTTATACCTGAGGATGTCTCATGGTTATCCAACTGATACATGAATACGTAATCAGAATACTTCAGCATAGTACATTCCTGCAATTACTAAAAAAAAACTGTTAAAGAAAATGTCAGGTCAGTGGCACCATTTACCCCAAATAGAAAAAAGGATTCAAGTAAAAATATTAGAATGTTATCATATTTACATACAATATTCACTTTGATACAAAATACAACTCATACAAAGGAAAAGCCCAGATTTAATTTTTAAATGATTTTGTCACACGGCACAATGTTCAAAAAGTTGATGGGCAGGTGGAAACTTTTAGTTCTTTTAAGGGAACATATGATGGAAAATGGATTTTGCCTCGTCTTTGTTTGGATTTGGCAGTCTGAAATGTTATTTAGGCACTCGGGGGAAATTACATAAGTACTCCTTGCCGTTTGGCCAGGGATTGAAGTCCCCAGATTAACAAGCTGTTCACAATTATTACCCAAGGGAGACAAAGGTAATGAATTAGCTCTGATGAATCAATTAGCTGTGCTTCTTGGAGCCAGGAACACTGCTTACCTGATGTACTGCCCAGTTTGTAACATTCTTCTTACTCGTGGGTGTGAGGTAGCCAGGCAGGGAGGGGAGTCATTCATAAAAGAAACTGGTGTGCTACACCCACCAAAAACACCATGTTCAATACAAGAAAAAGAGATGATTTAGACTAGCTTCTTTGCAACAAGAAAAATAAGTTATAAAAATATGCCACAGATTCAAGGGAGTCATGAAATTGGTGACAAAATGAATAATATGTCCCCTTAAGTAATATTTTTGCACAAAACCCCATTTTGCCCTAATTTGGCCAACACGCTGTCAATGTTTTGTGTAAAATAATTTCGTGCACAATATGAAAACAGTAAATAAGCTAAATGTTCCAATACATGGTGTTACTGCTTTGTGGTAAAGAAAAAAACAAAAACACAACACAACCTTTGTTTAGCCAGTTTTAATAGTCTTAAAACATTGGGTTTGGAAAAAAGTACAAAAGTGATCCTGTACGCCACAGTATGAAACCAGCTCAATAATGCAAGGTGAAAGGTGTTCCTTTTAAAAAGCATATTCTAGACGTGTTAATTTCAACTGGCCTTACCATACACATACTCACTAAAACAGATACAAGCAATACAGTTTAAATATAGAGGCTGACCCCAGCAATACCTTTACAAGTGATTCTTAAAAAAAACAAAAAAAATAACTAATTAAAAGGGAAAAAAAGAAGTCTAACAGTACATTACAGTACATGAGACCACAATGCCAACCAATGTATGGCAGTTAATCATGCAGTATTACAATCGTTCCACTAAAGAGAAACAGCACCGCAGCTGGCGCACAGTAAATGTGTTCACATGCACACCGTATTCCAGATACGAGCTAACATCCCAGCTAAGCTGCACCTTTATCCTGATCTGGAGTGTTTTCGTATACGTGTGTAAACGGAACAGTCAAAATTTTACCATAGAGACAGAACTTCTGACATTCCTGAAAAACCCAACAGTAAAGAGGATAAAAGGTATATATATACACGCCTCAGTATCCCAGCCGTCGTATTCATCGTCAGGATATGAGCCAATACCGGTTATTGTAAAAGGGATATGGCATTTGAGCGCCAACTCAAGAAAAAAAAAAGGAATATAATTGGAGTATCCTGAATAATATCTGAATATTAAATGTGCATGTGAACACACTCCGTGAGTAAAAAGGGCAGCCAGGAGGCGTCTCTCTTATCACATAATCGTCCGTAGTTCATTGGTTGTTTTTCAGATCGATGCTGAGAGCTCTCTGCTGCTGGCCAGCATCTCTTGCGACCACCCTTCCCATAGTTGCATACATTGTACAGGATATGGACAAAAAAACACAACGTGGAAAATACCACATTTTATTGTGCCACGAAGTTATCTCAAAATAAACAAACTTTTGCCAGTGAGGCAATTTCCCCTGTATGAGGCAAGGGCTCTGCATATACTAATATTAGATTACTCTGTTATTTGAGTTTTATACTTTCACATACTTTGATGGCATTAGCCTTATTCACTTCGCCGCCATATTGGTGATAGCCATAAAAATGCCATAAAATGCGTAGCCATAAAAATGCCACTTCAAGAACCATAATAGTAACAACAGGCAGAATACACTATTGGAATTACAAGTGATTACCTGACTCGTTTTTCACCAACGTAGTTTTTCGTGTTTTGAAATACATGGAAGTGAATTAGTCATCAGCTCTCTGAAATGTGTTCATAGCACACGGTATGAAAACAAAGATGGCGGAAAATTGAATAAGGCGAATACAGTTCTTTGCATAGGACTCAAACAACGACAAAAAATTCCACAATCAATTCATTTTGAAATAGCTTCGTAGCACCATGATTTGCAGTATTCCCATTTTTTCCCCATACCCTGTAAAGTTGAGCAGGGTCTCCACCAGTTAGGAGAGCTTCTCTTCCCCCCAAAAAAATGTACATCCATTTAGAAAAATATAACTAATATAGTACACAAATTGCTATTGAAGAAAACCCCCCAAAAAATGTGAGATTCTCTCTCTCGCTCTCTCGAGTATGTTGTGAGGAAACAGAAAAAAGCTAAGAAATACACTTGAATAAATAAATTGAATGACATCCATAGAAATCAAAAGTCGATACATGGGAGTTGACAGAATGCTATATCCACATATGCAAACCACGCCCCTTTTGGCCCGGCAGTGTTAAAACGAGGGCTCCTCCGCTCCGTCCGCACGCACACACACACATCCATCCAGTGGCAAAGTCGTGAAATTCAAAGTCCGTTAAAATATTTAAGATACATATAATGTGCTCTATCATTCTCAGTCAGAGGTCGCGAGTATATAAATAGAGTTGGTAACACTTTTCGATGGCCTTATTCCAGTGTATCAACCTGTTTAACTTTGATGACTTTAGGGGATTTAGTAAAAAAAAAAGGAAAAGAAAACACGCTTCGGCGAGGGTTGATATTCAAAAGATCATCGCTCGCTTAAGATGTAGTCGTTAGAAAGCTGTCGTTCCTCTTTCCGACAGTGTATAAAAGACTGAAAGTATGTCCTGGGGGGGGGCTGAATGTGACTGAAAATGATAGAGCGAGCCACATAGGAGATGTGGAGGAGGCGTTCTACGTTCTCCATGTACAGCATGGTCTCTGGGATTAAACTCATTTAAAAAGACGTAACTGAACGCGATGGCAATGATTGAGGAAACACAGGAGGGAGACGTTCACAGTGATGCAACAATGAAGCCACTCTGTGTCGTCACTTCGCTAGGGGGCCGTCGTTAGGGCAACAGCAGTGAGCTCCCTGTCCGGTCAAACTTCTTTCCTTTTGAGAGGGCGGCCACTTGCTTCATCAACTCCCTGTTCTTAGACTGTGGAGAACGAAAAAGGAAGCCGGGTGAGAAATGCGGCGATATGCCGACGATCGTTCCCTTTTAAGGTGTACCCGGGTGGAGCCGTGTGCGAGGTATACATTTTTTGGTGGA
>OMKL01000369.1:0-13932 GCA_900302295.1 Parasudis fraserbrunneri
TACAGTGTTCTAGGGATCCAGTTTTCCTCTTGGACACTTGATTTACTCTGTAAAAAAATATATATATTATATACTATTTAGATTTTTCAGAGATTCAAATTTCTATCCCAAAACTACATAGTGCAGCTTCAATCTCAAGTTAGAATCTCAGTGTTTTGTGTACAATATTGGTAGAAGTAGCAGATGGGGGTAATTTATGTGCTGGAACCAGGCCCCCGGAACTATTTCCATTTTTAGTCTGTTGTCTAAAAGTGTTTTTTATTTGGATATTTATATGGAATAATTGCCTTCTAATTTCACCATCTGTTTTGGGTGAGCAGTAAGTCCATATGATGAATTTTTATCTGATCTTATATTATCTTATCATCGGGGGTAATTTTATATGAGTGGGTGACATGTCCAACACTGCTGAATGTTTGTAGAGGCAACACTTGACTGTGAACATGTCATCTGAGTTGCCTCAGTCTATTCTCAGTGATGATAATAGTGTCTATCTCTTGTCCCTCAGGCAGTGAACCAGGCTGTCCTTTCTGAACCATTAGTCCCTCAACAGCTCACTGTCAAAGACTTCTACATGACAGGTGGGCTCCCAATAGAGAGGCCTTTCACAAAATGTTTAGAATGCCCATTTTCCCTCCATGTTGGATGACACAACGTTTGCTACGTGCTAAAACAACGGTTCCTATGTGTTGATAAATGAGAAATATATCAACAGAAATTGCATGATTCTGTGTCCTATTACTGGATCTTGTAAACAAGTCACAGTGGAACAGTAATATCACACTTTTCCAATGTTTCACCTACTCTACCACTGCACAGAAATTGGCATTTTCTTTTGAAAGTGGTTACCAGTGGTAAAAAGGTAGCCATGTTGGAAGAAAGAGAACTACACAAACATTCTGTGTAAGGCCTCTATTAGTGATTCTATTACTTAATTTATTTCAAACCAGTTGGATTCGGATGAAAACGCATGAATATTCTAACATTTATAATATTCTGTTATTGCAATCTAGAAATGGATGTTGATGGAGTACAAACTTGAGGCAATTATCGCAGAATTTTGCAACTAAGCACTAACGTTACATGCCTTTTTTCACTCAAAGGGAACCTATTCTAAATACATCATTGTGAAATGAATTGTTTTAGTGACTCTGTAAGCATATTTTCTTATGCCACTGGTTTTGATGCATAACTTAACAGTCTAATGTGTACTGAATCAATCCTCGGAATTCCCAACAGTGGAACAATTAAAATGCGAAGCGGATAATTAGGGCTTTTGTTTGTAACAATGACAGTCTCGTTTTTTTTCTAGCATTAGAATGTGTCATCACAACTAATTTCACAGCAGGTTATAAATGAGAAAATCCTACATTGAGCATCTTTAACCCTTTAAACTCCCCTGGCAGGGCTTGAAATTAAGGGCTTCCTGTTGTCCCTGGGACATTAGAAATTGTGTCTGGGACAGTACAAAACAGAAGGCTGAATTTGTATACAACAACATTTTGGGGATTTGGGATGGTTCCTCATCAGTTCAGGAGAAGAATAAAACTTTAGTTTGGGATGGTTGGACCCATCAGTGGTTCCAATAATAGAGTTATTATTGTATAGCCTGGCTTTGTTCACATCTACAACACACAGTACTTTAAAGTTTAAATTAGTTTAAATCAGAGAAGGGATTCCAAGGTTTGTGATGATATCAATACACAGGATATTGATATTCCTTACAACCATATACATATACAACCATATACATAATAAGTGCAACAATATGATCTGTTTTCAACCTTTATCAACAGATCCCATAAGCAGAGCTTCCCAGACGATGGCAAAGTGTGTGAAGGCGGTCACAGAAGGAGCTCATGCTGTGGACGAGCCATCCATTTGCTAAAGTTGAACGGATCTCCATCCAGCTCTTGCGCACAAATGCATACGCACAATTACTTCTATATTTGCACTTTCATAGAAACGTATTTATTTGCAGTAAAGTTTCAATATAGTCAGTACCTGCTCCACTATACGCATTGTACAGTAGAACTAAGGAAAAATGTCTATGCACCTTAAAGGAAAAAGATGTAAACTCTCTAACTTGCAAATTGACTACTACACCTTGGTAAAGATGGTTGCTGTCATGGTTTTGTCCGTTACAATTATATCCACATTCAAAAAGATGTTTGTGGAAAATGCACTGAGATGTAGACCAAATGCTGTAAATGCATTATACCCTAGCCAAAAACAAAATAGTATTTGTCATCTCCTGTATCTATATCTGTAAACTCTTAAGAAAATATTTTCCTGAAAAAATAGTTTGATCTACATATTTATTGTTAAATTATGATAAATGTAATAAACATTTTCTGTAGAACGTCACCCTAAATAATGCATCTTTGCAAAGCCCTTTGTAATTTGTTTTGTTTTGTGAGATCTTACAACCTATCGTCTACATTATTTATGTGCATTACTTATATTACTTTTCTTATGAAATTATGACTACAACAGTGGTAGTGCATAATATTTCGTTTTTTTGTTTGTTTTTTTAGGTCAGATAATAGTGACAAGTTGCGTGCTGTCACTGTGGTAATATCAGCAATGGAATTTTGGCAGATCATTTTGTTTCCACTCGAAGTTTTCCACTCGCAACCCCTTGACATCTGATTGGCACGTGCTACATTGGCCGTGAGCAACAGTCGGCAACAGTGTAGCAGGGTTGATAACTCATCCATAAAGAAGGATGGTAGCCGTGGTCCAGGTGGCTGTTGCAATTAAACACTTGCAGGACTTGGACTGTTCCTCAAGAAACATCCGTTGTCGTTTTAAATGTGCAGAATGGCAACATCACTGTCACTAAACACAGTGACATGCACCTTGACAGAGATAACATTGCACTTCTTCATTGCTGTAGCTTTTACAAAGTTGAATTTCCAATATGGTAGGAGAGGTTGTTGTTGTTCAGTGGACTGTTGTCATGTCCCCGCAGTGCCTGTAGTGGTGCTGTGATGAGTCTGCTGTGGACCCAACAAAAATCCTCAGCAGCCTCCCAACTGCTAATATTTGCTGTGGATAATCTATATTTACATGCATCTGTATTTTAATATATATTGAATTCGATGAAGATCAATGTTCGTAGCTTAAAATACCGAATATCGATGCACAAATAGCCTAGCTGATTCTAATAGACATTTCGGCCGTCTATCTGGAGCGAATACCTAACACAGCCCATACCAATTGAAGGTAAGCGAAACCTTTAACAGCCTGGACCTCGATTTTTAAGACACCGTGATTGTGGCGACGACAGTCGGACATTCCGTCTACTCAAGACCGCTGGATTGCTATGCCGGATGGCCCATTATTGACGTTTCTAGTTCATATTTTTGCCTTTGTAATACTAATCAAATAACTCTGTTGCACATGTCAAGTGTGAATATCTTGCTATATATGATAGTTTGAGGTCGTGTGGCCAATCGTAAATATTTAATTTAATCGTATTTCTAGTCATGACGGTAGCCAATTCGGAGGCTGTAATGAAGGCCTTAACATTCAGGCCTCAAGCCTATATAGGCCTTTTGTCTGAAAGTAGCTATGTGGCCACATATCTGCAATGTGTATTCTTTGAAATCCTGATTAATAGCACCACGAGTCATTTTTATGTATAAATCTCTGTTTTATACAAATAGGATATTAGGCTGAAAGTAAATGTTTATAACGCAGCCATTTGCTGATGTTTCCGTTTCCTGGCCAGCTACCGCCTACTCATATTTTGTGTTTTTAGCTTTTGAAGCTAATTAAAGTTAGCATCTTTGTCGCAGCTTACTAGTTGGCTTTAGTAACGAAACCTAACATTAATTTATAGGGTATGGCAGTTTAGCCAGCTGCGCATTAACGGTGCCTGCTAAATTGCCAAACAATTACCGCATATATCGTTATATTAGTGTTATCGTAACGTTAACATCCTTGCATTGGTTGCTGATGGAATAGCCAGTGTTGGCTGGCTTGGCTAGCTAGTTAGATAGCAAAGTAACGTTATCCACCTCTTGCTAGCGAAGTAACGTTATCTGACGTTAACAAAAGTTATTGACGGTGGCTATTATGATCATGTTACGACCACCAGTTTATACAGTATTGGCAGCATTTAATGTTAACTAACAACGTTGGTAAGCAATTTGGCTAATTGCTAGTTAAGTTGGCTAGGAGGCTTTACTACTACCTAGCTAGCCAGCTAACGTTACATCTAATTAATCATTGTAATGTACCAGTAGCAACCCATTCGAAATACATAACATTCCGAAGCTGCCACAGTATTAGAAAACTTGCTACTAGCTACATCTTAGCCAAGAGTTGTTATTGAGTGGTCAGCTATAAGGTTAAATGTGATTGTATAGGCGAATGCTGATTTGACCTAGTAGTAGTTTTTCTGTATTTGTACTAGCAGATTGCTATCCGTCATGTGACCATGTAGGTACATACAGAGTTAATTTGAATGGATTATGAGGAAATTGCTTGCAGTGTGTGAGATGGAGAGATTATGAAATTGAGAATGAAAGGGAATGTGTGTGTGTGTGTGTGAGAGAGAGAGTGTGAGAGAGAAGAGGTGGCTTCCCTTTTTACTCTGTGTGAACCAACATTGAACTTATAAGAATGATGAGGTGAAATCCTCGCAGACCCATACCAGCTTGTGCTATGGGTTATAATTTAGCTTAGAACAAGCAATTACTGAAAGTTGTGTTACAGTGGAACACTTATTATCCATACCATAGACTTACCCATCTGCTGATCTGCTGAACACGCAGAATGAACTAAATAGGCTGTGCAAATGTATGCTACTGATTGTACGTAGCTAATTGTTGGAATTTCCCTTTTCATAAGGTATGATTATAGAGCATTTCAGAATTTGTAATTGTGAGCAAGTTTCATATTCAATAGCATCACTTTCCGTGTGTTTTGGATAAATTGGGTTCCATTGTTGTTCTGACGAATGTTCCTGTTTCTCTTTGCAGTGTGTGTTTGCATGTGTAAGTAGAGCAAGTTCCTCTATGCTAAGTGTTTTGTGATGTAATTGTCCATTTCTCCTGACTTTATCCCATCAGCTGATGTACTCAAGGACAAGAGTCACGTGATGTATGAGGGCAAACACATACACTTCTCGGAGGTGGACAATAAGCCATTGTGCTCGTACAGCCCCAAGCTCTGCAAGCAGCGCAGACTAAATGGCTATGCCTTCTGTATCCGTCACGTTCTGGAGGATAAAACTGCCCCCTTCAAGCAATGTGAATATGTGGCCAAGTACAACAGCCAACGATGTACCAACCCCATCCCTAAGTCTGAGGACCGCAGGTGAGTGTGTGTGTGCCTGCTTAACACCTGATGCTGTCATTGTTCTTGAGACCAGGGGTATCGGTCACAATTGTATACAGTATGCTAAAGACGGGTATGTGTGTATATTTTTTTTCTTTTCTTGAACAGATACTGTAACAGCCACCTTCAAGTTCTTGGCTTTATTCCCAAGAAGGAGAGGAAGAAGAAGCATGATGCGTTGGAGGAAATTCGCTCACGGCCTCACCTGGAGTCAGTGGCTCTCAACATAACTGTGCCCTCTCTCGCTCTGAAAACCTCTAACGGCCTTGACGAGCTTCCACCCTCTCCCCCCTGTACGCGCCTGTTACCCCTCCCAGATGGGGAACTCCTGGACCCTTTTGCCTTCTACGAGGATGACACGGACGAGGAGGAGGCGGGTCCTCCTCGGAAGGGCTCCACTGTCAAGAAGAAACCCCAGAGTCGGCTTGTGCTCAACCAGAAGCTACAGCTCCACCATGACACCGACCTCTTCCAACCACCGCCAGAGCACTTTAGCCCCTCTCCTGTATCCCGCGTCCACCCCTCCTCTCCGCTCAACACTCACCTCCCCCGCCAGCAACAGTCAGGACTCCTTCAGGCCCCCCAGCACTCCAACGTGCCCTCCTTTGTCCTTCCAGGACAGCAGCAGGGTTTATTATGCAATCCAGTACCACCTCAGACGCCCACCTATCTGCCTCCAGGGATGCCCCCCAACACGGCATCCAGTCCGGCGCAACTCTCTGGCCCCTCACTCAGCAGGAAAACCTCCTTCACTGCCACCCACTTGCCCTCTGGTTGCAGGGACAGTGTTAGTAGTTCACAGCGGCATGTGGTGGTCATGCGGCCGGCTGCCTTCTCACCGCCGGCTGCCTGCCTGGCCAGGTTACAGCATCTGGTGCAGCTCTGCGCCAAAAGACATCAGGAGCATGGCGACTTGTTTCCTCATTTAGGTGTGTCTCTTCTCCCTGTGTTTGCACCAACAAATAGCAAACCTTTATGTATAAGTAACAATGTTTCCCACAGATTCTAGAGTTTTTTGTGATGGGGCAGGCCTGTATAGGAAACACACTGCATTTGTATTGTATTTATACTTAATTGTAGATCAATGTGACTTTTGAAGTCAAGACCTTTGAAGGACTGACCATGTATGTTGAATATAGCTGTGTTTGTAGGAGGCTGGTGAGATAGATTAGCTGACCTAACAAGTTGTCTTCCAGGGTTGGATTGGTCAGAGGACAGTGCAGATGATGAAGAGGAAGCAGAGAGAGTGCCACCATTTCAAACCTCTTGGAGGCCGCAGGATGGGTTAGTTGGAGTCTTAATACTAACGTGAACATGTTAGTAGTGTTTTATATCTTTTATTGACCATATAAATGTTGGCTGTATGCACATAGATTCTTGAAGAGCTTGACTTATAGATGGAAAATAAGCCTTTTCTAACTTTAATAACTCTAACTACAGATACATTTGTACTCATCACTTTGAAAATGAAAAAAAAAGACTCTTGAATCCCATGGTTTGGCTTTTAGTAGTGAGGCAACCCATTTGTTTACATTTGGAATAGCACTTCACACTTCTTCCTATGACCACTGTTCCCTAAATAGGATGGAGGAAGAGTGTGGCTCCTCGCGGAAAACACGGCTGCATAGGCTTTGCTCGTACCTCCAGGAGAAATACAAGCACATGTGCAGGCAGGAGAGGGCCAGCATGCGCCAGAAGAGATACCGCTATGCCTTCCGCAAAGCCCTGCTGCACGCTGCCAGCAAGGACCCCGACTGTGCCGGGCAGCTGATCCAAGAGATGCGCAGTGTGTCTCGGACCTTCTCAAGGTACCCAGAGTTCCCATCACTCATCTCTACTTATCCCCTAGGTGTCGGGCCTCTCCCTGGCTTCTGCGGAGGCATCGGTTGGAGAGCTTCCTGTGGGGAACGTTTCCCTTTAGGGGGTCATGACACTGCTGCATGACGAGGTTCATGATCGTCTTGGCTAACACAACACAATAACAAGACGGGGTGATTGCGCTCACTGATTTATGCTTGTGGCTTTTTGCCTCATTGGTTTTGTAAAATAGCAATGCTACAGTGGCTTTGTCTGAAAGCTCACACCACACTACTAAATAGTATGCACCAGTAACACGACAAGTATTAACACTTAATCTCAAGACACAACGCAGCATCTATATGTGGAATCAAGTAAGATGTGTTCCACAATTTGATAATCTTTTGTTTCGTGTTTTACTGGTTTTAAACCTCTATTATTATTTTTTCCTTGTATTATTTTACCAATTATTTTACCAGCTATCATCATCAGTTGCCCACCTCAACACCTGTTGCATGCCTAACCATCCTTGGAGGGATCTCTCGCTGAATTGCTCTTCTGAGGTTTTGCCCCTTTTTTTCCTATGAAGGTTTTGTGGGAGTTTTTCCTTATCTTCATCGAGGGAATAAGGTCTGGGTGTGTTCCATTGTGATGTGGGCCTGTGAAGCCCATTGACAGATGTATTTGTGATACAGGGCTGTATAAATAAACTTTTTTCAAGGTATTGTCTACTAAATAGTCAGCATTAACACTCTCATTGACACCTGTGGCGTTACTTCTCAGAAGTGAGGCACAGATGGAGTGGTGTTGATGTGGTTGTTGTTTGCTCAGTTCGGTCTGTCTTTCTCTTCAGTGTGGGTCCAGCAGGACAGCCAAACACAGAGACAGGAATCTGCACTGGCAGCACCAAGGGCCAGGCCTGCAACAACAGAGCTCTGCCCTTCACCCGACACTGCTTCCAGCGTATCCTTTACACCGCTTCCACGCACAGCACACTGCACTGTTACTTTGTTACAAGGTTTGAAATTTACACCAACTACCAGTGAAATGCTGGTAAATTATGGCCCTGGATGGTATGTTTGTATACTCGGCAGGGCAGGAAACTAACTTTTTCATGCACTGGCCACGCTGGCTGGTGTGTTCATAAATTCATCAGACACTCATTATTTTACCAGCTAAATAGAATTTTAGAATAGAAAGGAGAAAGTCTGGTTGTTCATAGGGCTGACCTTTGTTGGTCAACCAATCAATTGAGGCTGTTGATCGACCAAGACTACCTTTGTTCAAAGGATAGGGGGAAAAACTGGTGCACAATAAAATAAAATGAAAATGAATAGGTTATATAAATAGGAGAGAAACCAAATGAGTCCACTGGTGCTTTCTAGGTGCATAGAAAGCTGTTTATGCTTAAACTCCTCTGTGACATGGCAGAGCATGACACCAATCATGGAGCATTTACTGAGTTAGCATGCACGTGAACACATGAATCGACTGCCTCAGTGGAACCTAGAATTATAATACCATAAGACCACCATCATATAATTCTAGAGAGAACTTATTAATTCTGGAGGCCATAGGGATGGCACAACAGCCTACATCACTCTGAAACATAGCTAATCTAGTCTCTCTTTGCGGAGGAAGAGTGAGGTATCGCAGTGGCTGGCAGCCTCTTTTCTAAGGTGGTCTTTTTAGTTAATGTAAACAGCTGTCTGCTACCGAAATGTCTACTAACTGTTTATTGTTAAACTACGTAGATGAATAAAACCTAATTTTATGTATAATGGGCAAGGGTAACTGCTGATTTAATATGTCTACAGCCTACCATGGTAACAATGGCTGTTTATTTATTTCACAGGGCTGTTTCTAATTGATATTCAACAACTTCTTAATTAGTTTTGGTTAGAATTGCTGTTATATTTGATTTAGCACATCATTTAGCATACATGTTAACATGCATTTAGTCCACTGTTCAGTGAACAGGCTTAGGTCTACCACGGCTGCCCTCCAGTAAACTAGGCTATTTAATCACAATTTGATTGTATAATTTGCTCTTTTAATTTGTTGTTAATAGGTGGACTGAAAATCAAAATAGCTTAAAAAGGATTTGCTCCTCTTTGCGTATACTTTTTCCATCTCATGCTGCAGATTTTCATGACTGGTGAGCTCACGTTTCATCTGTCAGGTTGGCTTCTTCTCACATTTGAGACATAAAGCCTCCATGTGTTTTCATCGGCTCTAATTAGTATTTCTGTTATGTTGTCTCTGACTACCTTTCGGGCCTACATTAAGGCACTAAAAGAGCTAAAAAGAAAAAAAACAGAAATATACTAGCAGTTTTTTATGAGAACACGTAGATCTTATCCCTATATGGAAAAATACACTCATAGAAATTTTGACCAATCGATTGATTGATCAATAGATGACTTTTGGTCAACCAATATTTTGGGGGGGTCAAAGGACAGCCCTAGTTCTTTACCTGCCAAAGTGTCTGGTAGAGTAGGCAAACTGACTAGCCACAGACAGAATTTACAAGCTGGTGTTAATATCTCATGTGAAACTCATACTATAAATTGATATATCTAGTGATGGAGTATATGCACAAAAACGATTATTTTTTTCAGCAAATCTCTTAGTTACAACAAGATGGTGTCAGCTAAACAGTTTATAGGTGAAGTATTTGTAATGTTCGCTATTTGGCGAAACAAGGCGGCTAGTCTGGCCAGAAAGCAAATCACTTTCTCACTACACTATTTTACACACCCACTGTCGGTCTCTGGGGAAGGAGAGAATCCTCACCAGGAGATTTTTTTTACTTGCTTTAAAAGTGTAATACAAATACTTCTAACACACTAATACACACATAAAGATGCCCCGTCGTCCCAGTGGTTAAGTGAGTGAGTGGTGAGAGCTCACACAATGATTCCAAAGTTGATGGACATGCGCAGGGGGGACCATTTTTGTGAGATTTTCCATTTTCCAGGCTACAGTTGGACAGCAGCACTTACAGGCTTTGCCTGCTCGCGCACGGGTGTAGGCATCTCTCGTGTGCCCCTCTAGTTTGATTTATACAATGGCTTTTGAATGACACTTATCAGTGCAAAGTTCATGTAACTCGGTCAACCCATACAAGTAAAAACATGAATATCACCAAAATGCAGTACAGGTCACTAGTATACTGGAGTACAGTACAGTAGCGGGTTGTCTATCAGAGTTAAAAGTTTTTCCATATTTTGTAATTTGTTGTGATGTATCCCATTGTAATGAGGTATCATGATCAATGGGCCTCTGTCCCCTGTATTGGATTTATTTTTCCTTTATAGTTCCCTACAGACATCCTGTTGAATCGCTCTCAGCAGCTATTCTCTAGTTGCACAGCCAAATTTGCGGATGGGCAACAGTGTTCTATCCCTGTGTTCGACATCACGCACCAGACGCCACTCTGTGAAGAGCATGCCAAAAAGATGGTGAGTGCACCGTAGTATGTTTTTTGAGATTGCTCTGTATCATTTACTATGAATGGAAGCCTGTGTGTTTCCCACGGGTTCTTACTGTATCTGTAGTTGTGGCAAGCTTGGGATGATTAAAGGGGAGGAAAGTAGTGGAAAGGAGGGAGCGATGGCCTAAAGGGTAGAGAAGCGCGCTTGTGATCGGAAGGTCGGCGGTTCAATCTCCCGGAGGCAGGAAAAATCTGTGTGAATGAATAACACTCCACCATCCCTCAATATCCACCACTGAAGTGCCCTTGGGCAAGGCACTTAACCCCTAACTGTTCCAGTGGAGCTGGTCAGTGGCCAACAGTGTCAGACTGTGGTTGTACCGGGCAGCTCCCAGGTGTGAATGTGTCTAACTGTGAATGTGAAGCAGGGCATTGCTGAAAAAGCATTCATGATCAGTGAACCTACCCTTGGTAAATAAAGGTTAAAAAAAAAGACTGTGTGCATTGAAAAAGCTGGTTCTGTTACCAGATACCTTTCCAAGGGAGTCTAACCAAGTCCTTCTCACTTCTTGTAATGCACCTACACAAAGTGCTGCATTGGTGGAGTTACTGCCCCAGTAAGGTTCCATTCACCTCAGTGAGAGATATAGAGGTTTTGGCAGAATGTGTTTTTTTCCCTTCACCATAGAAATCGAGGTAAATATTGGACAGTGTCTTTGTCCAACATTGACAACCTGTAGATCCAGCAAAAAACAGGTTTGTTTGAGACTTGTCCAGTGATCTCACTGTGTTAACGATATTGCCTGTGCAAAAGTCCCACCCACTTATGAGACAGGAACTGTTCCATTTTCATCCCATAGGCTCAGGTTTTGATGCGTCATCTTCCTTTATTAGAGTATCTTTGATGTTACTTTGTCTGGGGGATGTATTTGTGTGGGCCTGTCTGATATGGTGGTCTGGCACAAATACATCTATGAAGGGGAAACACTGGGTGTGTTTTACATACACATTAATATTCTGGTATTATTTGGGATACTCAAGTATTTAGTCTATGAAATGGCACATGTGAGCACCATATCCCATTTACTGTTGGGTTTATCAGTCTGTTTGAGTTCCGTCTCCTTGGTAATACTCATGCTCAGTATATGGGCATATTGGTAGTCAGGATATGAAAATTCATATAAATGTCATGTTCAGCAGAAATGGAGCAAACTCTGCATCACTTTTCAAGCCTGGTGCCATGTGCTATACACATGCTACAAGGGGTTTCCACAGACTCCCTGAGGCATCAGCAGCTTTAAGCTCTATTTAAAAGAAAAAAAAGTATTTCCCAGCCTCTGATTGGCAGGTGGTTATGCACACCGATTTTTTTTTTCGACGACGAGTGCGATGGTCGTGTTAGTTTTCCAATGCAACCCCGGGAATGCCATGGCGTTCCTCGATGAAAGGTTCACAGCCTGCCGAGTCTGTGGAAAACCTTTGTTGTGTGTGCATAACACATGGCACTGGGCTTGAAAAGTGATGCAGAGCTTGGCTCTATTTCTGCTGAACATGTAAGCTCACTCTTGCTCATTTCTGTGAAATTGCCATCCTCACCTTTAATTGGTATATTGGCTAGTATCTGGACTATTAATGTAAACATACTCAATGTTAAGTTATTGTAACTACATAACAATATGAATATATTTATTTCTCACAGGATAACTTCCTGCGCGGGGATGGGAACCGAAGAGTGCAACAGCAGCAGCAACAGCAGCGCAAGCCACGTAAGAAGACCAAACCCCCGGCGCTCACCAAAAAACACAAGAAGAAGAGGAGGAGAGGGCCGCGAAGGCCCCAGAAACCCATCCCCCCAGCGTTGCCCCAGGGGAACCTGGGAATGCCCTCCAGCAGCCTCACAATGCCCTCACAAGCCAGCATCAGGTCAGTCTTCAGGGACAGCACTTGTCTGTGTGTTACCAACCCCATGACACCTTCAGAGAGGGGTCAGAAATTAGATTTTTCTTTGTTTGTTTTTTTGTTTTTGTTTTTTGTACACAAGGCTCTCTCTAATTTCTACTATTTTCAGTATTTCTGCCTCATCATGCCCATTATTTCAGGGTATTTTTTGTTGTCCTGATCACAATCCTGGAATATTAGATGTGTATAGACAGGCAATAATTCAAGTGTCAAGTGTTATTTAGCTAGTTATGGGTTGTGTATGTCCTGTGATAGCAGTCCTCAGGTTATGATTCAGTGTCTTTGATGTAGTAGTTTGCATTATTTCTCCCATATTAAAATTTGCCTCCTTGTGGCAGGAGCCCCTCAACTCCCGACCTGAGCGCAGACGAGCTTCCTGATGACATCACCAATGACATGGCAGACATTCCAAATGACCTTGAGCTGAACCAGGAGGACTTCTCTGACGTGTTACCCCGGCTCCCTGACGACCTGCAAGACTTTGACTTGTTTGAAGGTACCTGATCTCATCACATTGGCCTTGCTTTCACTACAGTTGATGTCAGAATCATTCAAAGTCAAGTAACGTCCTGCCTTGGGTGTGAACGAAAACGAAAACCACTCCTTTTCTCCTCTAGCTCATCCTCTTCAAGGGGGTAGGAAGCTGCTTTCACCATCTGGTCTAATAGTGGGAGTGGCCTGTGAGCCGCTGCCCATGCACATTGAATAAACTGAGGCCAGTTTCTGGGTCTCACTGCTGAAAGAGAGAGTGGGACGAGTCGGCATGCCCATTCCCACTCTAGCTTTTGGCACAGAGAGTTGAAGGCTGGCTTTAATTTATTCAATGCACAAGGGCAGCAGCTCAGTGTTGTCTCACATATTTGGATCTTTTTGGTTGTGGTCGACCATCTTTCATTCCACTGAAAACCTATAGCACCGAGCGTCTCCTCCAAGTCACCTCCTGGTAGGAAGTGAATGGTCTTGAGGGAAGAGGAGAAAGGAGCAGTCGTGAAAAGTGTTGGAACATGGATGTTTTCACATGTGCTTCCAACATCTCTTTGCCTTTCACATGTAGACAACACTGTTCCTTTGTATTATAAATGTAGATATAACACGTTGGATATCTGTGTGTGCATCTGTAGGTAAGAACGGGGAGTTGCTACCCACCACGGAGGAGGCTGAGGAGCTGGTGCGTGCGCTGCAGGCGATGGGTTCGTACACAGACTCTCTGGTGTGCCTGACCTCCATGGGGGACCTGGCCCCAGCTGACGGAGTGGACCATCGAGCCATGGCTGTGTTCCCAGGGCCGGTCCAGCCTGGAGGCATGGGAGATCTGCTGAACGGACGCCTCCCCACAGAGAACTTCTCCAGCCTAGAGCTGGAGGATAACCTACTGCAGTCTGCTGGGGGTC
>OMKL01000371.1:3676-13761 GCA_900302295.1 Parasudis fraserbrunneri
GCCTGAGTGCACATGCAGTTACGGAGCACGGCCTTGTGGCGTGATACAGAAACAGCCTGTTGGGAACAGGCCTGAAACAGAGGGGTATAGAAGCATGCTAGAATGCATAATCTGAGTGGTATTTTCAGCAAAAAACTTCAAAGACATATTTTGGAGACATTACAGACCCATATTAACTTGATGAAAGGAGCAGAATATGGGACCTTTAAAGTATTCTCATTCTCATAAAGCTACCGCTTTAGCCCACACAAGCATAATAGAGAATAGGACCCATATCTTTCTTTCCTAGATGAGGCCTAGGTTGCCCACCTATCACCCGAAAGCATTACTGTGGGGTCACATAGGCTACACTCACCTCCCTCAGCAGAAAAGACTCAATGCCTCAACTAAAAGACGACTGCCATTTCTACTTACCACTGTATGCGACAGCCTCTTGCTTTCAGGTCTGTCTGCCTTGTTTGTCACACTCATATAATGGAAACAAATTGAATGCACTTGCTTACTTTAGACAGCATTTCATCCATTCAAATGTAGAATTACATTCTGATAAAACGACATGATGCATTTTAGTCTTTTCTTGTCAACAAGAAAAGTACTGACTGATTAGTCTGGTCACTTGTCTAGAAGTGACAAAAACTACAATTACCAGGAGCGCGGAAGAGTGAGGCGAGAGCCAATGGGATCGCTGTAAACGATGTGACGGCACACCCTTCTGCCCTTTTATGCGAGGATTTGCTAGGCTCAAGCAGTGAATTCGCGGCAAAGGTCTAGCGGAGGAGAACACGGTCCCCACGGTTTGTCAGGTGGGTGTGACAAAACGCATCTTTTATTCGAAATTGCTCGTTCGGTAGATGTTCGTTTTTGTCGTAATTTATGGAAATGTATACTTCTATAACGTTGTAATGGATAGCAGTCGAGCTGACTTTAAGATTTTTACTTCAGCATCGTCTTTTTCGAACAGGTTCAAAATGTTCCCATTTTTCAATCAGTGTGGTGCCTCCCCTATTATTGAATTAATTGACGCTTGGATAGCAGTATGACTAATGCAAGACTGACAAGTTGTTGATGGATAGCTATATCGACACTTACTTGAGCTAATTATTTATAAAATTGTTCAAGAGGAGTCACTATCTATCATTGCAATCAAAGCAACTGTGTTTGTTAATTAATTTGGGTGGTGCACCCAGCTGCCTGATTATTAGCCTCTTGTAACGTTATGGCTGGATAATGGAGATGTGACACGGCAGGCAAAACTGCCACTGACGACAAGCGCAGACTTTTACATTATCGGGTGTCGGCAGTGACACTTTCCCTTATTGCCGAGCTCAGACAGTGACTGACATCTGCCATTTAACGTGAACATTGTTTGACTTTTGTTGTAACCTGTATGAAGCCCACGTTGATGAAGATATGGCTGGTTGAATGCCAGGGCATCGTCGCGTTGTTGGTAGATCGGGCGGAGCTGAACACGCGCTGGAGCTCGTCTTTGTTTGCAGCTGCTCATCACATTGACATTGCTATCAAAAGCGCCTTTGTTTCATCTTGCCATCACAGTTATGCTAATGACACCAGCGAAGCCTTTCATCCAGACCAGTACAAGTTTGTACCGTGTGAAATTAGGAACATGATGGGCAATTCTTATAACATACATTCACATGGACACAGTGGCAAACGGTGTCCATATTAGTGGTGGAAGATGTGCATGTAACATTGACATTACAAGTGGGTACTAGAATTGGATGATGAATAATCGTGTATTCTTTATGCAATCTTTGGTCGGATAGTGGTATAAACTTTTTGTCTCCCCCCTTCCAAACCTCCTGCAGCTGAGACACATGGTGCAAGGAACAGGTGCACCCTGCACCCCTCCCCCACATGATAAGCTCACTAATACGGAGTCGGAGCATGAATTTTGCGTTGTGTGGTAGGCCGCTAGGCCCTGCTGCAACTGGCACTGCCTACTGTACCCACCCTGATCAGAGCCTTTGTTTCAACAACGGCCTGTGTTTGGCTCATGAATTTCCAATTTGGTGAATGTAGGCTTTTGAAAGGCTTCACCTCAGATTACGTGGTTTAATTACTTGAGCCAGAATTGAATGTCATTGCTCTCACGGTTTACAGGCTAAAACAATGGTCCATGCGCCATTCAGTCGTTTCTGAATGCCAGTGCATTTTTGTGTGGATGGATGGGCGGTGGTTGTTTGCAGTGCTCAAAATGGCCAACGGATGTCACTAGTGGGTCTTGTTTTGGCTCTGCATGCTTTGTCCAACGTTCTATAGGAACATGAGAAATGCAGAGATGTAAAACCTCCACTAGAGGGCACTAGTACTCAGTACATGGAAGGCACTGATGTTAATGTTCATTAATTCATCAGGGAGTGTATCAGAAAGTTGATGCATCATTTTTCCTCCTTTTTAGGCATATTGATCCGCAGTCCACTGAAAAGATGGCATCCTCTGGAGGTGAGAAATTGTCCTACGTTGGACCATCATTCGGACTAATGTAATGGTTCAGTTAAAGCTTCGAGTTGCCATGGTGATGCAGTGTCTTGCGTTTGTCTCCTCAGATATTCAGGTTAAGGAGCTGGACAAACGGGCCTCTGGCCAAGCCTTTGAGGTGATCCTGGGTGACCCCGCCCCAGACGCCAAGGGCGAGTTCCCCCTGTCCCCGCCCAAGAAGAAGGACGTCTCTCTGGAGGAGATCCAGAGGAAGCTGGAGGCTGCGGAGGAGAGGCGCAAGGTAGCGCACCACTTGGCAGAATTCCAATACAATTACTAACCCAGTGCCCGAGAGTTTCACTGTTATTCTAGGCACCTTGAAAGAAAAAAAACCTCAACGCTTTCTAAAGTCCGAGTTAACATGACTGGTGTGACAAGGCGCATGTTCAGATCTGACCTTTTCCATTGTCTGAAGTACTACACCTCGGGTTTTCAGATATTTGTTTTCTGAATTGCTTTGTCTAGGCAATTTAAAATGTAGGCATTTAGCAGAGAACAAAAGCAACGGTAGGATGAGCTCAAATTCCGGTAGCCCTTGCATAGCACGTAGCCCAAAATGAGTACAGAAGACATCACCAGTGCTCAGCAGGGAGCCTGAGAATAGGCAGCTAAAAGAAAAGTAGCCTACAAGTACCAAGATTTTTTTTTTTTCTTCTTTATAACTTTGCATACATTGTAAAACTACAGGTAGACCTGTAACTTAAACCATTTCCTTGTCCAGAACCATGAAGCCGAGGTTCTGAAGCACCTAGCTGAGAAGCGTGAGCATGAGAAGGAGGTGCTGCAGAAAGCTATGGAGGAGAACAACAACTTCAGCAAGATGGCGGAGGAGAAGCTCAACCAGAAAATGGAGGCCAACAAAGAGAACCGCACGGCGCTTATGGCGGCCATGAACGAAAAGTTCAAGGAGAAGGTTTGTCTTTTGCCTGTCGTCGGAAGTGGGTACTTATAATGTGGTTAAAAAAATTTTCCTCTAAGTTTTTTAAATCTTTTTCTTAGGACAAGAAATTGGAGGAGGTGCGAAAGAACAAGGAAACCAAAGAGGGCACCTCGGAAGACTGAGCTTTGTGAAATGGGGGATTGTATTGTATAGGGTTTTTTACGTATCCAAAGATTGATTTATTTTTTGTTTGATGGCCAGTATTTTTGTTGTGTTCGATGGCCAGTATTTTTGTTGTGTTCACGCCCACCTTTTTTGAAAAGGAACAAAAAAACAAAAAAAACAAACAAAAAAAACACATGTTCCACTTTGTGAATTTTTAAATTCTCCTGCTCTGAGTGTACTTGCGCTGGTCATACATGTGGATATTTCTCCCTTGTTCCGTCTAATCCATTTCTTAAGATATGTAGCTTGTCATCGCAGCTTCTGACCTTTTTCGAAAAGTTAGCCGTGTGAACTTATCCTTTTTAAGGAAGCATGTTTCTATGCATAGGTCTTTTACCCTTACCTATTCCATAGTGCGCTTTGGAAACGTGTCCTTGTGAACCACACCTGTCCTCGGCACTTATTAAAATTAGCACACAGTTTGATCAGGGCTGTCCGCTGTTTTTAGATGCAGGTGTTCGTGCAGCTTTGCTACTCAGAATCCACTAGTCTCGCTCCTTAAGATCCAAGTCTCATGTTTGTGTGCTGCCGGTTTTTGCTTTTGTAAAAATATGGGGGTTCATTTCAAAGCACATTCTTGCTGTATGGCTGTGAAGTATCTGCCAGACTTGTAATTGGATGCCATCTTGGGACATCAGTGGAACAGGGCATCTACACACATTTAATGCAAAAGAGCAATACGCTATGGCATCTCAATAGATTTGGTTACTAGTCGACTTGAAACTGTTGTACTAAAAAAGAAAAAAAAACAATAAAAATGTAAAGTGTGTTCTGTCTGCCCTTGGGTAATGTTTTATGTAGTTGCAATTAACTGGATGGATCGGTTATGGTGTTTAATATATTTATTCTTTTGCAGACTTAATTCACATGGGGTGGGGTTTCTACTAAATTATTTTGATGGTTCTGCCATCTAGTGGGCTTTTTAGTAGATTGTATCTAACAATGTAATGGGATTACTGTTGACATGGAAGTTCATGCTATTGCTTCATGTGCATATATCTTGAGATGGAAAGAGCCAGTTTGTAACACATGAACACCTGTGCTGACAGTACAGCCAACACCACAGATGAGTCACCCAAATGATGTCCTTAGTTGAAGGGAACGGAACATTTTTATACTGAAGCCTCTATCGCCACCTACTGGTAAGTCACAAGTCTGATTTTCCAACTCATCGCTCCCAGTGTCTTGACCAGCATGCATCTCGGTTGGTCCTCCAACTGCAGTTGAACGGAAGAACCATATAACTCCATTTTGAAATTTTTTGGACAGCCCTTGTATTTGCAGTTATAAAGTCAATCCAAATGACTTGGGCGTGTGAATGTGATAACACAAAGTACTGTACTCCACCTCTTCTGTCTTAACTATGAATTAACACAACACTTGACCATCTTTAGATATTGTTTGAAAAGCTTGTTCCTCTGAAAACTTGAAACGGGAGTTATATGGTTCTTCGTCAAAGGTACTCAAAAGGAGGGGGAAACGCAGAATTCAGAGTTTTGTAGATCTGTCTGTGATGGTGCTGTCTTTCTGAGAATAAATGGGGTATATTTGGTAGTGCAGGGGTAGAACATCTATCAAGGGGTAGACTAGATTCACTCGTCATTTACCTAAACAGCTCACCAGAATGTATTTAGCTGAGTCACTCCATAACTCCAGTACTGGTCAGATGTGGAATCTCACCACACAGATAGGTGGATGGGAACATATCAGTTAGTTCTGTGGAATTTGCTCTTCAGAGTAGGTACCTGATTTAATTAATGTGACCCTGTAGATCTGAACAACACTGAAAACAATGATAACAATGGAGAAGTCAGACAATTGTCTGCAATCTTTGTACTTGAGTAGACTACAGCAGGTACACTTTTGAGGTACTTGTACTTTACTGTTATAGTGAACGTGATACTTTACTAGTATTTCAAAAGAATTATCCTTTTTACCAAACTTACTGTAATTTATCTGTAAACCCTGCAGTTACTCGTTCCTTTGGAGAGACAGGTTTTGCATACAAAAGGTGATAAAGTCATGGAAATTAGGCACTTTCAAGTTCAGTTCTACTTCAAGCGTGCAAACTGTAAGAGGAAGTAATTGGACACAGCATAACTACACCACTGATCACTTTAACGTAACCATTAGAAGTCAGTGCATCAAGGATTGAATGCTTCTAAACACTGAAACACAAAAATGTCACATAGAATATGTTCTCTTACTTTTGATACTTAAGTAGCCTACATTCGATATCAAATACACCTTTACACACAACTTCCACCTTGCATACATATAAATACACCTTCATATAAGCACTGTCATTTACTTATTCTAGACACTGTTGTTCACTTATGTAGGCCTACTAATGTCCCAGTGTTCCATTCTTTGGCCCGCGGTCCACCCACCTCTTATATTAGGCCTTTCATGTCGAAAAATAAGGGCACCCCTGTTCTAGATCCCCTTCTCTCTTTCACAGTCATCCACACCTGTAACACAACTAGTGCATCGTTCCAACATGAAGCAGTCTTTGCCTCCCCCTGGTGGCATTATTTTGACTTGGTGATTATGTAATAGGCTACTTTTATTTATTTATTTTATTTTATTTTATTTTTTAATGCTCATTGATAATAATTTGCAACTTGCTAAACTCTAATCTTGAGGAATGGCGAACAGTGTTATTTTTCTCCAAAGCTTTTGGTCTGGGTATGATGTGGTGTTTTTGCCTCAGCTGGAAGTAGTGTTAGCGCAAGAGGGCAATGTTGCACCATGTTCCCTCTCTCCCTCCCTCCCTCCCTCTCTCTCTCTCTGTTACTACTGAGAAAAAGGAATAAGGTGGAACTAAGTGAAAAATCTGTAACAAAGTCATACTATCTCTTTGCATGTATAGTTAAATTGGGATTTCAATCTTTAAAAAAAAAAAAAAAAATCTATTTATATATATTTTCTTTTACAAAAACGTGGTGTGCAGGTTTGCTTCACTAGTCATTTACCTAAACAGCTCACCAGAATGTATTTAGCTGAATCACTCCATAACTCCAGTACTGGTCAGATGTGGAATCTCACCACACAGATAGGAGGATGGGAACATATCAGTTAGTTCTGTGGAATTTGCTCTTCAGAGTAGATACCTTATTTAATTAATGTGACCCTGTAGATTTGAGCAAGACTGAAGAAGACAGTGACTAATAACAATGGAGAAGTCAGACGATTGTCTGAAATCTGACACTGACTGCTCTCAGACAATTACAACAGTTAAATGAATTAATCACTGAATACATTCTTTATGTGTGGTCTATTCTTCGATTCTACCCCCCAGAAGTGATTATAAGGGGAATGTCGCCCATTTTAAGAGTTCACGTTTTTCCTGTGCCCCAGGACAGTTCAGTCAGTATTTGTGAACATGCACCACTCTCTTCTAAAGCTAGAAATTGGTGAAGTAACTGAGATGTCATATCTGGTGCTGCCCCATAGACAATGAATAGGGCTCTGACTTTGTGAGGCCATAAAATGTTTGTGTGAGCTTCGAGCAATACTAGAGTATAAACCTCATTTGCGTGTAAGAGCTCACATAAACATTTTATGATAGGATGCTGCACCCCCTAGCGAAATGTAGACAAACTACAAACATAATTTAACATGACATAAATTGATTTTAATGGATTCATTATTCATGTTAACCCCCTCCCCCTTGGCCACTACTATAAATGAAATGGTATTTGATTGTATAACTTTGTTGATAAGGAAATAAACACAATTGATCAGATTGAATTAGCCATTTTCATTAAGGCAAGGGCAGGCGCGTTGCTCCCTCTCATACGTGATTGAATAGTGGTGTGGGAACTTCCCGGGTCAACAGTTCGTGTGCTTGTACAGAAGTTAGCGACAAACATTTCGGATTTCTTTAGAACTCAGCAAATGAAACCGAAAGAAGTACGTTAGCAGCAACACCACTAGCTCTACAACCACACCTGTCACTCCCACGCCGACCCTGCGAGCAACAGACAACGAAGAAGCTAACGTAAAGTTAACCAAGGTAGCAGCACCAGCACTGCCCCCACCTGCACAAACGCTGACCAGACCAGGGCGGCGGCGGAGGGGACGTCGTCAACTCGGTCAGTGTTTTCAGCCCTAGGACCACACGTGACTTCTCCAGTTAGACGCTTTGGAGATGAGGATTTCCCCCGTTCCTTTCAGCCTCAGTGGTTTGACAAATGGTGGTGGCCATACTACGACAGTGAAGTAAGTGTGCGCCACCTAGAATGGCCTGAAAATGCCAGATGCTGGGCCCAGGCCAGGGCAAGCAGAACACCTGTATGCTATCGCCAAGCTGTCGGCCGCGAAGCGTTGTCAGTCAACAGGTGAACTCAAATGGAGAGCTGAGTTTTATGAAGCTGCGGATTTGGTTAAGTTTGAGGTCACCATGAGATTAAAGTGAAAACAGTGGCATTCAGGGCCACAGACCACAATTGACGCAGCAAAAAGCAGAATACAATCGTAACTTGAGGCAGTTTCCTTAGCTTTCCAAAGAGTGAGACACAGGCAGACTGCACCTTCAAGTCCAGATGTTGGGAGATGCATGTAAAGGAGCCAGTTCCCCATGCGAGACAGTACAAGAGGTTGCCTCACATCTCTCCAACCTGCACCCTCAAGCCAGAGCTCTGTTTGGAGAATTAGAGAATCTAACAAAACTCTGCATGTGCTTACCCATCTCTGTTGCTTCTTCGGAGAGAACTTTCTCAACCCTCTGACGCCTTAAACCTGACTGCGGAGCAGCATGTCCCAAAAGAGACTAACACACCTGACCCTGATCCATAGACGGAGACATCGGTGCCCAGTTGGATTTTCATGCCTTGATGAAAACCTTCATCATTGTCACCCCAGAGCGCGAAAGACACATTTGGAGTGTTATGACTGCAGCACAAGGTAAGAATGCTGGCTTATTATGATGTGCTGCCGCCGTGCAGTAAATGGGCATGATTTATCAACTGTTCAGTTCAACTGAAAGTTTGTTCACAAATTATTGGAGATAATTGTTTCTTTGCACACATACTATTTATGTATTGGAAAACCAGAATGTGGTCACAACTAGCCTACCATACCATATGCTGATGTGCTATCATTAGGCCTGTTAGGCCTTTTCCTAAAAAAACCAATGTATAGACTCATACAAAAAGAATCCCTCTCAATTATCACTCATGACCCATGAGAAGTGTGAGGCATGTCTGTATCTGCAGAGACCCTTCCCTCCGCCTGTATTTTCTTACGCTAGAAACACACCAGACGCCGAAGCACCGCAAAGCGCCAATTCTCGTGCAAGCGGGAGCCCGGCCATTTCTCCACGCCGGTCAACAAGAGATTCTGCTCTTCTGCTCCAATCACACTGGAAACACACCGGATGCCGAAGTGGCGCAAAGCGCTGGGAGAAATGGCTCCTGGTGTGAACAGCCAGGCTCCTGCTCGCACAGGAATTGACGCTTTGCGGCGCTTCAGCAATGGCGAAACTGTCGCCAAAGATCGCAGTCCGGCCGCGCCACCCAATCGGTTAACATGGGTGCCCAAAGGAAACTGGCTGGACTACCCGGCGCTTCGGTGTTTCAGTGTTTGGGACATGTCAACCTTTGGGCAGTGGGTGTATAGTTATTGCGTTGTGACTTCCGCAGATGGGTGGTCCTTGACTTGTGTGTCTGTTTTTCAGGAAAAACATGGTGGCTTGCTGGTAAAATCTCTAGCTAAACAGTTCATTAAAATATGTTTCTGACAACATTTCAGGTGAGAAATAGGATATGCAATTGCTGGATTTTAATTCATATTTGATCTGCAACGCCTAGTTTGACAGTTTGATCTGAATTCTTGGAGGGCATGCAAAACAGTTCTGTGGGAAGCAGGAAAACCTGGTGGCTCACTTGTAAGTAAACTTTCTCTTTTTCCACCTAAACGGTTTACTAAAATATGTTTGTAGAAATGGGACATGCAATTGCTGGATCGCCTCGTTTGACAGTTTGATCTGAATTTTGTGAGCAAAGGCACGCTGCAGCGCCAACTTTAGAATGTTGCGTTTACTACAACAACATATGCTAACGTTACTCATTGTGCCTTTTAATGCGTGTTCATAACTTTTGATAAATGAAGCCCAATATCCTTTTACCATTGCATAGTATGCCTTTTAATTTGTTTTTGCTGTGCTATAAAATTTAAGGCTGCATTTCTATGTTTAAATGTCTGGGTCTGAATGAAATTGAGCGTGGTTGAAAAGCTATAGAGGTCTACTATTTTCCAGTGGTTCTGGATCAGTATGCCAGGCCGAGGCTAATTGTTTTCTTGGTTAAGCTATTTATAATGAATTGAATCTCTATACAGTTGTGATGTGGTGTGTGGTGGTTAAATTTGGCTGTCAATTTGGGTGGCACCGGCCTTTTTGTCAGTCAATTGTAAGCGGTGCTCTCATGTTATTTATTGCGCGTTGACCCCCCCCCCCCCCCCGTATCCAGCCCCCCCC
>OMKL01000374.1:4361-14552 GCA_900302295.1 Parasudis fraserbrunneri
AAGGGTCTAATGAAGAGTGTACTGTAATGTAGATGCTAGTTTTTAGCTGAACACACAGGCTCAACATCCTCACAAAGTGGGAATGACATTCACTGCGCAGAAGAAAGGAAAACAGACTCGCAGAAAATAACCTCTTACGTCTGTTTTGAAGTTGAAGATGAGGGATGTTTTTCGAATCTCATTATTTGCTGAACATATCGTATAATCTGTTCAGAATATTTTTGTATTCATTTTCAGAATATTTCCTGTGGAGTGTGAATGTCTGAAACACAAATATACATTATCATATTATTAGGTATCTTAGTGGCTTGAAATGACACAACCAAAGAGGACCATAGAGGTTGTGTAATTTCAGGTCACCAAAATTTTAAATGGTCATTCATTGCAAGATCTCTGATGAACTGCCCTTGTTAAGCATCAACCCTCTTAAAGCCCCAATTCGCAATATTTTTACCATAAAAATGTGGGGTGTTTTCAAATACATTCTTGAAGAGTTTGCTCTTTAGAGGGAAAACAAGCTTTTTGGAACTTTCATAACCTATTATAAAGCAGAATGTATGTCTATTTTACTCCAGAGTTGACAAACATAACCAATGTAAATAAAACGTTTACAGCCACAAAATACAGCAAATACAATCACAAACTCATATTTACCTCTTATCTAGTGTTAGTGCCTGCATCAAGAGCTGAGTCAATCAACAAGAGAATAAAAGTCTCTAAAAAGTCTCCATTGTTGTTTTTTTGTTTGTTTTTGGTGGTGGGCTATTCATTTGTTTAAGTTTAGATCACTGATTGGGACTTTAAAGTAAAATAACTACACAAAATAATATGTATTGGGGAAATACTTAGTGTGTTATTACTCCGAGTTAGGTCCAGTGTTGAGCTCCACCATTGCACCTCCTGTCTCCAGGCCTTGGAAGAGAACAGTGAACCAGGCAGTGAACCCATGGAAAGTACCCAATCTTCCCACTTTAAATTTAAACTGGCCCGTCATTTCCTAGAAAAACACCAGTAAAACAATTGCTTTATATGTTTGTGTGTGTGTGAGTGCATGCGTGTACTGTATGTGTGCATGCGTGTGTGTGTGTAGGAGGGGTTAGAGAAAATGAATGAATAAAACAGAATCCAACCTGATGGTAATGCTTTTCAAACATAGATAATATAGATACCGGTACCTCTAAGTCTGTGACTTGCAGAGCGTACATATCCAGATTGATGACATCACAGGGGGTTGCCAGACAGTCTTCAGGCTCAATCTGGTGGCTGAACTTGGGCTTGGTGAAGAACTCTTGCTGGGCCATTGGCCTGTAGAGATTGACACACAACTCTATTACACAGTTACAATTTTGAGGTTACAGAATATTCTTGATTTTACTCAGGGGTGGCAGGATAGCCTAAACGTAGAGAGGCCGTCCGATAGGTTGCTGGTTCGATCCCCGGCACTGACAAGAGAGTGTATTCCAGCTGTGTGCAACTGGAGGGTAGCTGGTATTACATCTGCAGTGCCCACCACCTCTGCCAAAGTGCCCTTGAGCAAGGCACCGAACCCTATAACTGCTCCAGGGGTGCTGATCTGTGGGGGACCCTGCACTCTGAACTCTCTGATGAAATGCATGTGTAGGGGACTATGTGTATCTAGGAGGGATATGAAAAAAGACACATAATGAATTAATTAATTAATTACATTGTGTCATTTAATTTGATATGTAATATTTTTCTAACACACCTGAATTACACACTAAAATGTAATGCATAGATTCGCCATTATTACAAACAGACAACAAAAGCTTAATTGTACCCTAAATCTTCTCATTTTAGTCAATAGTGGTTTTACCACTGCAGATGGAAAACCTAACAATACTTCAACTCTAGCTCACAACAACCCTAAGTGTGCTTACTCAGCTGTAAGATGAGTGCTGTTGTGGCAACTCAGTCTCTGACTGTGACACTCACTGAGCATCAGCATCCAATTCTCACCGTCCACCACTAGTGTCACCTATGCACATTTGAGCTCAAAGTCTATCAAGTTAAAGCCCCAATCCAGGCATATTATATTATCATATTTACCTGTCGTCTCGTGTTAATCCTTGCATAAATAGCTCAGAAAATCAACTTGGACAGGGAAACATGTCTCTATTCCTATTTTTCATTTTTGGCAGTGGAGCTACCCCATTTGTTTTCATTTGGATCACTGATTGGGCATTTAAAGTACAGGTTAAGCGTTAGAATCCTATGTGCACTATGAGTATGGTCCTCTGTCTCTCACTAGGGTGAGCATAGCAGGAACTATGCAAAAATTAGAGGTTTGATTTCCACTTTGATTTTACCCAAGGTAAAATGCATCCAATTGCAGTAATGTGAGGCACTTTGGGTTGAAGCCTCCCCCAATTGCCATATATGGTTTATGGTTTGGTAAAACATAAACATATATGTTTTATATAGATGAAAAGAGTGGAGAGGGCGCACTACAGTCGATGGGCCTTACTGAAGGTGGGCCTTACTGAAGAGGGGTGAAGTCCAGGCCATAGGGCCTCTCCCAGAAGGCCATTTTGTCTGTGTAGTAGCCCTGAGCCTGACAGGGTACAAGGGTGAGAGCAGCAGAGGACGGCCACATCACCCCTCCCTCCCTCAGCCAGCGGTCCCTGGCCACCAACACAGACTCCACCATGAATTCAAACTAGCAGAGCAGAGGGAGAGAAGGAAAGACAGACAAGAGAAAAAGAGAAATTATTGTATTCAGGGCTGAGTAGGTTAATACAAGACAGACAGACAGACAAATAGATAAGCAGGTAGGTGGGTGGGTGGGTGAATTCTATAGAGAGATAAGTAGACAGACAAAGAGGTGGTCGGCAAGCTGGTATGTAGAGTATATGGGTTGTGTGCTTGCCTCTGTCATTCATAAACGTTTTCTTATCTTATCCACAATTGATTTGACTATCAATTTTAAGGTCATGATTCAATGAGATTTTTAGAATTAGAACACTTGCTACATTACATCTTTTGTTACACCAATAGTATCAGTAATTACCAGCAGGCAGTTGCCCATCCACTCAGACACCAGGACATCCACCTGCTCAGGCAGATCCAGCTCCTCCACCCGGCCCTGAAGCACTGTCACCACCCCCTCACAGCCGTTCTGCTTCACTAGCTGTCTGGTGTAGTCTGCCATATCGCTCGCCTCCACGGCATAGACCTACAGGGACACAGGGTAAATCGTTTGGGGTAAGTTTAGGATGTAGGTACAGTGCAGAGAGGGGAAGTGGGTATACTGTGGCTCCACCAGGACAATGGTCATCAGGTTGATGGTTGGGTATACTGTATATGCTCAGAGACCTATGTTACTGTTGAGGGCCTTTTTGGAAGCCTTTATTTTCCCCACTTCTTGTAAGTGGATATATCCACTTAGATATGACCTTTATACCTTACAGTACGCTGTGACTTCACCATGACGTCACCATTATATAGTGAGTATACTCTGTAGACGGTTTCAGTGATATTGCGTTGCTAGGAAAAAAAATGTGTTCCATTTAGAATGTCTATGTAGCGAAGTTGAAACCATCTTTATGTCCAGAGAAATAAGTGCGCTCCACTCTCTGGTTCTGGAAGTATTTTCTGCTAATTTAAGGCATAAAACATAATAACACGAATTCCATCTGTATTTATAGTATCCCATTGCAGACATCGTGGTCAGCAAACAACAGGTGATTGTCATTAAATAAAAACTGTGGTCAATGAGCTGTGGCATCGCGCCATATTGGTTGGCATGACATGAAGTATTCCATTCCATAATCATTGCAGTTGGGCTGACCCAAATGCTTTGAAGCTTCGAAGCTTCAATCATGCCATGGTAATTGATGCCAAAATCAAGATTAAAATGCTTTGTTGTTGTTTTTTAACTACTCCAAAAATTTGCCTACATCAGCAAAGAAATAATAATCCAACCTTAAAAATCTGTTCTTCTCAGACAAGGACTTTTAGTCATGAGAAATGTCTGAAAACCTATCTAAGTAGCTCTCATTCACCCAGTGCATTGAATGTTTGTGTGCAGGAAGAATTAAGCCTCGATTACTTGATGATACCATTGCAGACAGCTTGCTAGGCAAACAACAGGCGATTGTAATCAATTTTGATTACAAGATCTCTGATCTCGTGATTATGACTAAATTACAATCATGTCCAGTGAGCTGTTTTTATGACATTGCTTCACAGTGGTGGGAAATGAATGACAAGTCATGAGAATATCATGAATATTGATGCATTATTAACTGCATTTATAGATGTTGTGATGCTAATTGTCCACTAGATGGAGATATAGGTATTGTTAATGTTCAGTGAGTGAATATCCTATATTTAACTGATCATACTCTTGAAATGACTGAATTTATTGGACGTATTATCATGGAGTGTCTCAGTAATGACTGATAAGTTTGTGTGTGTGTGTGTGTGTGTGTGTGTGTGTGTGTGTGTGTGTGTGTGTATGCGTGTGCTAAGACTTTCCCAAAAGGCCATATAGTTGGTATTACCGCTGAAGGCTGTGCCAGACGGGCACAGAAGAGGCTGATGATACCAGTCCCACAGCCCAGGTCCATTAGCACTTTGCCCCTGAGAGAAGAGCTGTTGTTGAGGATGACCTGCCTGTAGGCCTCGGTCCGAGTCTTGTCTGACAGCATCTCCAAGTGAAGCCTCTGAATCAACAAATACAGAATAAGACGATAGTAAGGATTTGTTGAGATGGTTAATGGTAGAATCTGTAATGCTGTAAAAACAGCATTTTTTTTAACACATATAACATATACATAATATAATAATAATATAAGCCACCACTCGGAGGCAGAGTGGCTAAGTGTGAGTGAATGACTGATGAGTGAGTGAGTGAGTGAGTGAGTTAGTGACATTGGCGGTTATAGAGGTACTTCGCATCTAAAAATGGGGTTAGTGAATGGCTGCCGCTCAAAAATAAATAAATAAATAAATAACGAAGAAGATTAATTACAGTAAGATAACACAACAGTTATAAGATAAGTAAATAATATGCTACAAGCCCTTTTTTTTTATGTATTGTATTTATCAGTTTTAAAATGTAACACCGACTAAGGTTCCATAGCTGCCGAAGTATTCCTCATCCTGCCATGGGTCCTCCTCCTCTCCCGCACCATGGTGCAGGTAACTGGCAGGAACGTAGCCAAAGGCACCCTGCAGCTCTGCCCACCACCACTCTGATGAGGTCTTGGCATGCACAAGAAGCCTGTCGCCTGCGGTGAAACTAAGCTGAACGGAGAAAGTGGCATGATTAGTAACAGGGGCCTTGTGCTATCAGTAATATTTAATTTGCTAGTACAAAGAATGCACAGGAATTTGTCACAGTGACATTGGCGCGACAACTCTGTGTTTTACAGAACGTAGTAAATGGACAGACATTGCACAAGAATAGTGGGACCTCACAGGACAATGCAAGACAGGACAATGCAAATACATTATTAACAGAGACAGTCTATATAATGAGGAGACGGAGCACTGCAGTAGTTTTGAATGGAGAAATCCAATACACTAAAGATGGCAGCAACAACAAAACAACATGCTTCAGAACAAACATATTCAGAGAAAATAATTAAATGTTATGTGATTTTATGTGTAGTAAAATCATCATCTTGAGGTGAAATGTGAGTTATAAAGATTGAAATTAAACATGATATCTGCTAAAAGGCGCTGAGAATCGTGCAGTGACTTCAAATATGACAGAAAAACAATGATTTGCATGACAGATTCTTAGATACAGATGACTCCCCATTCAAAGGGATAGGGGTCAGGTCCGGTGGGCCAACATTGAGCCAACATTGGGCCAACATTGGAATGTATCAAAGCCAACCATTAATACATTGGGCAAACGTCAGCAACGTTATGTACATCCAATATGTAGCATAGGCATGAATACATGAATGCCCCAGTCATGATTTTTTTTTTGGGAGGGGGGCGACCACTGCTGAAGGCAGAGTTTGGTTTGTAGATGAATGAGAATATGCTTTTTGGGACATTTGACTATTAACCCATCATAAATCAGAATATAGGTCTATTTTACTCCAATATTTATAAACATTACCAACATACCTTATTACAGCCCCCAAATGCAGCATATACAATTTAAAATTCAGATTTTTCTGTTTCCTAGTTTTATTTTTGAAGAGCTCAGACTAGAAAATTTAAATATGTCCTTTCCTGTTTTGTATTTTTGGTGATGCTAACCGTAATTGTTTACGTTTGGATCACGGATTGTGCTTTTAATGTTTATTACGGTGACGCTGTTAATTTTATATTAATGCAGTGAAGTTGCGAGTGTGAAGTCAGTCCAGTAACCTATGGTTTGTCAATCTGTCCACCCCAGTAGACCTAGTTATGTTAAGTGTGTAGGACTGTAGTTATAGACAATTGACTAGTAGGCTACACATACCTGGTCACTGCCACTGGCAGTGAAATCTGACAGTCCAATAAATTCTTCAGGGGACGTTTCATCCTCATCCTCTCTCTCTGTCTGCATTACTGATTGACCCTATATTTGCATCGCATAATAAAGGGAAAAAAATACTTTTCAGTGCCTAGCTTGGCGAAGCTAAAGTTAAGCAATTAAATAGTTTGCAAGAGTTTTCTACGAAAGTTTTTGCAAATTGCAGTGTCGACGAACGATCTGTTTTGTACTAACGTTTACTATGTAGAGGAAGGAACAGACCTACATGGCCTACTTCCTGGTTTTGACGTCAGATAATACACCATGGCCTTTTGACCATAGATTTAGATTACATAGAAACTATAATGCAAAGAAAACTTGAAAATAAACTTCGATTTGAGTAGAAGTAATGAGATGGGCCATTTATTATTATTATTATTATTATTATTATTCCTTCCCTGTAGTATCACTCTTCCAAATGTTGCCCACCTCAACACTTGGCCATCCTTGTTGGGGGGGATATCTCATTGAACTGCCCTTCTTAAGTGTCTTGCCTTGTTTTGTGTTTCTTTTTCCTCATAGTTATATGGTCAGCGCCCACAAGCCGCTATCTCTCATTGAACTATATTTAAAAATAAATAAATAATTAAATAAATTCGGAGCGAAACGATATGCGTCTCCGAGGTTTCACCATTGGACTATAAAAAAAACGGTCTTACTTAGTTATATGGTGTAGCCATATGGCAAACCGCCACTCTCCTGGCATTGATAATTGCCTGTCTCTATTTCATTCCCTTTCCATCGCCATCCTAAGTAAACTTCCCAAACGCTGTCAGTCTTCTGGTATAAACTCTGGTGCATTATGGTGAAAAATGCTTGCTCCTAAACAAAACGCATGTTTTTTAATGTGCCGGGTTCCTGTGCATCAACGCCTTGTCGCTCCATGCTAAATTGCGCGTAACGGATGTGGTGAAGTAGCAGTTTACCAAAGGCTATGATGTATCCAGAATAAAGGCTACAATGTGTCAGTTTGTTTGACGTCTCAATTTCCTTCCTATTATTCAAACTGCAACCACATTTCCTGGTAGCTCGTGCGTCACAAATACCATAATCAAAGAGGTTGGAATATAGGCTATACCATCGCCGTGTATGTTCATTGAGGCCATGGTGCGGACTGGATTGCTGTGGGGAATATCATGTCAAAAGCACTATCCCAAAATTCATTATGTATATTTTGTAATGGATAACAACATTAACTTTAGATCTTTTATGCATGTCAAATTTATTGCCATGACAATATTCCCCAGTGGCATCCTCCCAAATCTCTGCTTCAACAGATTGCTAAATCGTAAGCACGAATGCGTGATTCGAGGCTTTCAATGAACAGAAGGCCACGCCCCTTCAACCTACTAAGAGTTGGCTGTGTTATAACAAATCAAATGATACATCTGAAGCTGAAAAATGTATACTCATGATATTAATATTCCACAATAAGCAGTTTATGACTGAATAAAATAATTATTGTACTGGATCTTTAAACACTATTGTGACTCCATCACAGCCATTGTAGTCGTCAACAACCCTTTAATAAATAAGCAGGCTTCATCCACTGTGTAGGGGTGGGGTCAGGATGTTTCATTTCCTTTAAGATTTTAAGTTTCATTTCAACATGGGGCTGGAAATAACTGGTGAAACGAAACCACTTTCGGACTGAGCTTAGTCAGAGTGGGAGGGTTCTAGCGCGGCAGCCTGCCCTTTAAAACCATTCGGTTTGAATTGCAGTTTTTCAATGACCAGACTGTAATCTTCTCTTGATTCCTACAACATGATTCAGGTAGACCTTTTATTCTTCATGTTTGCTATTTAATTTACTCTACTCTATGTACTATACTCTGTTTAATTTTAATAGGCCTACTAACAATGATGATGACTGGGTGATGGATTGGTAGACTGATTCATACACAAAGTAGCTTATAGGCCTGGCTAGCCTTCTTCAATCTTTGATTAACAAAAGTATCCAAGACAGCCTATGTTTCAGGATAGATCGTATCAAATATTATGAGTTTCATAGGCCTTCTGCTATCTAAGTTGCCCAGTTACATGCTTAACTGGCATATGGAAGTCATTTTAATTTTTGACATGATTTACAGTTTGAAACCATTTCCTCAGTGGAACATCTGAAGACACATTTGATTATACATTGAGCTTCCTGTTTTGGAAAGGGACATGTATCATGGTTTTTGAAGGCTGAAACACTTGCAATAATGGAATGTATTGGAGCCTGGTGAGAGGATGCAGCACAGAGCTTTGTTTCTCAATACTAAAATGATCAGTGAAATTATGGCCTGTGCTAGTCAACATCACGCCACACAAGGGCATGGGTTCAGAAAAAGTGAACCATTCCTTTAAGAACGCTCTGTTTATATTGTCTGAATACATGCCTAGCATGAAATCAACCTGTATTCAAGATTGAAGATTCAAGAGCTTTATTTGTCACGTATTCATACAAGTATGTATAGTGAACTGTTGTTGCGTCATCACTCCCAGGCAGTGTACAATGCAAGTTAAAAAAAAAGAATATATATATATACAGTATATACAAAAAAAATTAGTCTAGTTTTGTTTCATGTTTACTCTAGTTGTTTACTTGTTTCTCTGTCCAGGTTTGGTTCTTTGTATCATGTTTCTTTGTCTTGGTTCAGTTCTATGTATTGTGTTCTGTCTTGGTCTTGTAGTTCTATGTTCTCTCTATCAGTTTATCTCCTGTCTAGTTTCTCTAGTTCTTTGTCTGTTTTCCCCTCCCAGGTGTAATCATCCCAGCTGTTTCTCATTTTGTCATTTGTCTCTGTGTATTTGAGTTCATCTTGTCCTGTTCAGTTTGTTGATTCATTGTCTGTCAGTTTTGGGTAATGTTACATCAACATGTCTTCTGTAAAAAAAGAAAAATGCAATGAGATTGAAAAACAGTAGTAGTTTGATATAGCCTGATCTGCATTACAATTGTTTGGTGTTACAATTGTGCCAACTCATCAGATTGACAGTTATAAATAACACGCGCATACCTTCATAAACTACCCAAACGTTGTGCAATGTGAAAAAGGATTGTTAATGTACAGTAGTACTATCTACTGCCACTAGAGGGCAAGCTAAGCTAAGCAAATGTGCCCTGTTCTGATTTAGTAGCTCTGCACTGCTAGTTAGTTAGACAGTGAACAAGTGAAAGCATGTACAAGAGCATGAGCTGTACTAATTGCTCTGGTGTATCATTGATCTTTTGCAGTAAACTCTCCCAAACGTCAACACACCTGTGAATGGCCTAACATTATTATTTACTTGACATTATGACATGACATTGGCAGGCTGCCCCGCTAGAACCCTCCCACTCTGACTAAGCTCAGTCCAACAGTGGTTTCGTTTCACCAATTATTTCCAGCTCAGTGTTGAAATGAAACTTAAGGAGTCCCCCTTGGTCGAAAAAAAAATCTATTTGTAAATCTGTGCTCACAGAAATCTGTAAGAACAGTTTATAACCCGTGAGCACGAATTATTAAACTGCTCTCTGGGGCCTTTTACAAAGCTAGGATCCAGCAAGGAGTTGCTTGTCTGAAATAATGTCGATTTGCAATGCATATTTTTTTTTTGTAACCTGCACTGTTAGGATTGTACAGCACATATGGGGCAATTGTAGGCTTAACACTGGACAACATCCACTCTCATCCACTCGTTCTCTCCATACAGGAACTTGGTTTGGA
>OMKL01000376.1:0-13163 GCA_900302295.1 Parasudis fraserbrunneri
TATCAGCAGAGAAGAGCTCTAACTTTGGAAGCTCCTCTCATTCAAAGGACTCTCATTCTGCCGACAGTGACGCGTCTAACGAGGCTGAGTCTGGTTCATCCGAGGAGAGGGAGGAAAATCCTGGGAATGATGATGATGATGATGATGATTATGATGTTCTTGACGATGAAGGTGACACATACAGGGAGAACAAGAATGACGGTACATAATCAGATGGCATTTTGAACTTGTTGTTTTTTGCTTGTAAAACGGGCTAATTTATCTGTGTAGCCTTTGTAGTTATTTTTCGTGCATTCTGCAAAGGAATTTCTGTATTCTCGTTTTTTATGAAGCTAGTTTTAAGAAAGTTTCACAGTACAATTTCTCATCTAGGCCTATAATATCTTGGCGAGACAGGGGACAGTTTTGACAGTGTGTGCCTTTTGCACTTATGCTAGATTAATCAATCTGAATGATTATCGACAATGATTGACACTAACACACGTCTGTATCGTCCGTAAGGCATATTGTGCTGGAGTTCGTTTTTCTTACCTTCTTTGATAAAATATTTTGAAATGGCGGTACCGGTGCCAAAATGAACAGTAAATGAACAGCTTCGTTGCGCAATATCCCAATCAGTCTCTTTGGATGTATTGCAGCTGACCTCTGCCAAGGTTGTACTGGCTGACTCTGACTGTATATATGATTAACTTACCTGGTAAATATTTTGATTCATTTACATGTACATGTGCACTAAATGGGCCTATGTAATAAGTGCTCGAGGAAGTACATGGCCTACAGTACCTCATCCCCCAGACTTCCCCTTAGCCTGGGTAGGCTAATAGGGAATCATATACTGTTCCTTTGGAAAAGAATGGTACCCTTTCTTTCCCCAACAAACACACACAGATCATGTTGAAATGATGGGAGCATATGACCTCCCTCTTCATGACAACTCAACTTGATTGATCTGAGTTAAGTCTGGGCCTACTTTGTTTGTTATTTTGACAAAGAAAAACAATCACCCCCTGCAGTAAAGAGAAAGTTATTGAATGCTGATGTTCGATGATTAGAAAAAAGAAGCACTAAATCATTCAGAGGGGACTGCCAGACCAGCAAACTGTATGTCCCTTTGATAAAGCATTTCTGCACAGTGAGATGCAGTGACCTGTACCTCCAGTAAAATGATACTACAGTAGGTAGGATAGCACCTTATAGATCTTTGATATTGAATGTACCTGTATTTTCCCAACTGTTGAAGTTTGTATGTAGGATGATCAAAGTATAGTTCTTTACTCTTTGAGACGTAAAGTGCACTTTTCTCTGCCTTTTGAAATTTCCCCCAGCAGTCACTTTACCGTTATGATAGTCAAATCACTGTAGTTCTTTTACCTATTTTTTTTTCTTGTTTTGTTGATTCCTATTGAAAGAAAAATCACTATTTAAAGGAGAGAGTACTTTGGATAGTTAAGCTTGTGCATGTGCGAGGATGCCCAGACACCAGATGCTTTTGTGCTGACTTTATGCAGCAAAGCATTGATGATTTCTCTGATTTGATAAGCCACTACTAAATTCATCTCGTTTAAAGTCAAAGTAAATGATTAAATCAGCCATGTGCAACCCTGTATAACATTATATGCCACTCAGCAAACTGTGCACCGAATTTCCCCACGGGATAATAAAGTATTTCAATTCAATTCAATATCCCTGATTCTTAGAATCAAAGGCATGTCCTCACACGTACATAAACTTACTTTTCAAATACTTGATAAAAGTAAAAGAAAACTGTGGTCATGTGACCAGCAGTTGTGACCATTGTCCTTTTAGGATGTGTACAAACCTTGTTCTTTTTTTTCTAAGACATTAATTCTTGCAAAGTGTGGTGTTATATAGCTGTTTTCAGTTCCCTTTGTGACTGAATAGAACATTTTCATTTTATTTTGCATATATGTTATTGCTTTTATAGTTTTTGTTCAGCTGTTTTTGCCTCAAATCTGCCATGTTTTTAAGTGTCATACAGTGGCATGTGTGTGTAAATAGTTTTTGTGAATATACCATGAAATATACATGTCTATGTCAATGTTGTAGAAGTCTATGGATTTTTAAAAAGAAAAAAGATTTAACTGAGCAACTGTTGCACATTTCGTTAATGCTTTACACATATGCTGTTCTAAATTATTGCTGATGAGTTGTAAAATAAATATCAGAACAAAACTATAAGATTTTTTTCATCATTTTATACATATTCTGTGCAAGTCTTTGCAGTCTATCCTTTTTTATCACACCTAGTACAAAGAAGCATCTGTAGAGTTAGTATGCATGGGTAAGATACATAAACAAGATATATATATATATCTACAAGCTTTCATGAACATACAGAAGTACCCTGCTGAAAGTCCCATACTTGAAATGTATTGTTGCCAATACTTTATTCAGCTGGCAAGTCACAGCAGTGGAATGTACAGTAAGCCAAGGCTTAAGGCAAATGTCATGTGATAAAAGGATGATGAAGTGAGCTCACTCTGTACAAGCTCATGCGAAACACAGGGGCCTGCTTTGAACCTGTCAGAAGCTTTAAGCAAGATCAACCCCACTCTTTGTTATTACCATTAACTTGCGGATCCTGGTGTTTTTTTGAATCTCTATGATTCGTGGACCCTACTGGCCATGATACCTTTACCTAGTTACTACCTGGCTTGATGTCTGTTCGTGATTTCAGCTACTTAAGACCTCCAATCAATTTTAACTCAAGGTTAGAAAGGATCAGATAGCTTACTGCCTTGCTGTGGCACCCCCTCACCAGTAACTCCCATGTATAGTGCTAGAAAATGTCCTCGATGCTCTCCACAGCCACATCCATAGAAAGACAAAGACCACTCAGAGCTTTCACTTCGACTGTAACTTCAGCTTTCTGTGACTATTCAAGTTGAACTGAGAACACTAGGTCCGAACGCTAATCTATAAAAGCTTGAGTTTATTAGTGATATGAAAACAAAACTAAGACAAGAGAACCCATATAGTAACTCCACCAGTTTACAGATTCAGAAATAAAGTGAGTCTTAGCTGTCCTAAGGGCTAAGTGCTCAAATTATGACGTTTATCAGTATACTTCTTATGACGCCATATGCAGTTGAATTATTATTTTTTTGCTACCCACATGATACTTTTACAACCAGTACCTTCCATATAGATGGTTCAATTACTGGACAAAGGTCTCCATCTGCTGGTGAAATGCTTGACATACAGTAAGCTACACATCTACTACCTCACCTCACTGACTGGACTTGCAACACAAGTCTCTTGTCAACACATACTCAACATGCAGCTCACCACAGTGCAGAAGTTTTAAAGGTGCACTATGCAGTCTCTGGGGAGGGGGATTTGTTTACATTTGCAGAACCTGCGATTAGATTACAAAACATACTTAGTATTCTATCTTATGTCATCATAAATCCAAACAAAATAATTTTGAGGCACAGTGTGAACCTAGAAGATACTTGTAAAGAAACCTGAGGGCCCTGCCACTGTAAACAACAGTGAAATTGTAACTTTTCAGGTAGCTTTCCATCTTCACTGTTCCAGGGACCACATTTTTCTCAAAATGATGTTTATTCAGTAATTAAAATATGCCATAGATTTTTTTCACCTATCTGAGTTTCACATTTCTACATGTGCACCTTTAACTGTAATGACACCAGTCACGAAACATACCATTTTGTCAATTCGTTTATTGAATCATGCAATCCATGTCATATCAGCAGCCTATTATAGCCAAACATTTCTCAACACTTGCTGTAAATTAAGGCAGAAAAAAAAGAAACCCGGTATGTACAGTCCATATCCTATAGGAGTGCATGATAAGACAAACAGTTGTAAACACTGACCACAGCTATTATTCACCCCAGTGTGGGAAATGCACACAAGTGGTTTCTTACTGGTATAATACCCCAACATCATCCTGTGTGATAGAAGTGATTTAACTATGTGCTGCATGACATGAAGTAAATCCAGAATAAATGTCTTGGTGCTTGACGGCAGAGAATATATTTGTAATGTAGTAACAATAACACACTAACAAAGAGGAAAGTGTGATTAATAATGATCTTTCCATCGTATTTCTAAGAAAACGTGTTCTGTAGAATCAGATAAAAGAATAAAAAGGCAATTACAAATAGTTTCCTCTTTGTTGCCGTTACTGCCTTTCATCTCCGTGCAGCAAAGTAATATCATTACATCTAAACAACATCTTATTCACACTCTAAACAGAGTCTGACGATCATCGTTTCAATGACTGGTAAAGCTTTACTGTACATTGTTTATATACATCGACTGTACCCACAAGCATGAATATAAGGCACTTATTTAGATGTGATTAGCAGCTGAATCACAGTCATCCGTTGATTGATCAGAACCAAAGAGAGGTGTTAGTGACACTGGGGCTATTCTGACTCTTTATACATGAAGTCCCTTTTATCACAGACACTAAAATCCAAAACTAAAATAGAAGCTACTTTCCCCACACACACACACACACAGTAGCTCTAAGAGGACCTCTATTCCAAGCCTCCACCAGATCTAACAAACGGCCGATTTGCTGTCACATAGCTGCTTTGGACATCCAGATATGGCTATATCAACGTCAAAACATGCAACAAGACCCTATAATCTTTGGCCACCTATCATATAGATGAACAAGCATAAACAATTTGGCAAAAATATAGTATATATAGTCATCTTAAAAACAAACAAGATAAGAGAAAAATAACACTGTTTCAATATGCGAGTGATACTGCTGGACTGAAGACAAGGCATTCTTGTAATTGTGAATGCTCTGCTTCATTATAAAATATCTAAATAATTCAACAAAAAAAAAGTGAAAAGTAAGAAAATATATTTACAATACGACACCATTTCAGTACTTAAGGACTGTTGAAATAACATTCTTCAGTAACAAAACTATTACCCATCTGTGCATAGTTTATAACATGTAGTGAGAGTCAAAGTTTAAGGAATAGAAGAGAGATTTTGATATGCAAAGTGATAGACTCCAGAAATAGCTACTTCATAGAGATGACCAGATTCTTAATTACTGATACATCAATCAGTTGTTACACTGGATAAAATGTATTCACTACAGAATCACATACTTTTTCAAAGATATACTTCATAGATTCACAGACCAAGATTCTCAACACTGTAACAATAAATCAGTTGTCTTAACTTATTTTTTCAGGTAACTGCACTGGCTTATTTAAATTGAATCAGCTAAACAGGAGTGATGTGAGTGAACTTAAAAAAGCCAATGCAGCAAGGCTACTGGGAAAAAACAAGTAGAGACTTATTTATTTTACAGTGAGAGGAATACTACTGTTCAAAATGCAGTCTTTTGTATAATATTGATAAAACAATGCCAATCATTCAGCAGTCATTGAAGTTAAAATAAAAGCACAGTAAGTGGATATGCCTAAAAGGGATGTCAGTGACAGCATGGCGATATAATAAGTCCCAATATTTTCAGAGATAACCACTCATGCTGTGGCACTCACTGCTGCTGCTGCTACCCCTGTTTGTTCATGCCATCACCGTTTTAACCATCTTTGTTGAGGAGGGTCAGGCTGCAAAGCTGGAATTCTGTATAATTTTCACCTAAAAATGTGTTCGCAAACCTAACCCTTAACTTATCCTAACCTTAAGTTTACCCGAGACTTTTTGCCTAACCCTGACCTCAAATAGAGACAGATGAAAACTATTTTGTGATCATTGATTTTATGAAGGTAGACTACAGCGATTTTTTAAAAACTGCGTCTCCTCCAACTCTAAAAGGTAGCCGTAGCAGAAGTGGCAGACTGCAGAGATCTCTGCACCCTGTTGGTTGTTCTCCCTCCAAGTGCTCCATGACCTCCATCGAACAGTCACATACATCTTTCCTTCATCATCCGAGCCTTCATACTAAAAGTTGTCTATAGGACTATATGTTTACATAGGCCACTGCCACTGTCGATAAAATCTCCCTAACAGATCACGGTAAGTGAATAAAACAGTGCATAGGAGAGTGTTACTGAGGTATCTATACATTGCGGAGGTCTGGGGTGAAGTAAGGGACCCAGACATGAAGGAGACGCAGATGTTCCCTTCAGCCATGTTGTCATTGTTGTTGTTGTTGTTGATGTTGTTGTGCCTCATACATAGATCCCCTCTGGGTTCAGGCCAGAGCTTAGAGGGCTGTGCAGGACCCGAAGGTGTCCAGGTACTGGGTGGGAGGAGACGGGGCGCTTCAGGGAGCCAGAGAGTGGAACCAAATCTGGGCAAGACAAAAATAAGACGGGGTACTGAAGCAGCCACACGAATAACCAAATAACGTCCGTTTTAACATTTTGAACAGGCGATGTGCTCTCTGTTGTATTGCCAATCCAAGTCAATTTGGAGTTTGAATGTTACTCATCGCTCTGAAGAACACATCCTTTATTTTAATGAATTTAACATACACAACACCCTCACTTACTATCTTTTGATAATGACATGTGAAAGCATCACTCATCTGAAAAACTTAAAAATAGATTTATTTGGATCTTTGAATGGTTCAGTTATCAATCTGCTTTTCAAAAGGTGCATTTACTTGTGTTTCTCAATCTCTGCTATAAAACCTATGCCATTCAGTGGCTACTTTTATACAAAGTGTCTTACAGTACCATAAGCACATGCATCGAGTATGAGTAGCCCACTGATTAGATTAGATTAGATTCAACTTAATTCTCATTATGCTAAGTACAAGTACAAGCCAATGAAATGCAGTTAGCATATAACCAGAGGTGCAAAGAATAGTATCATTTATAAAGTGCAGGTAAAAATAAGTAAGTTTAAAAGATAAATACTGCAACAATAGTGATGCTATCACCTACAGTATATAAAATGTTATTGACTGTGTAGAGCAACATATATACAAAATACTACTTATATATAATTAATTTAATATAACATATTGGTTAAATGTACAGTCTAGCCGTGTATGATTATCACATCACATGTCCTCCTCACAACAGAACAGTAGGATACAGTACCGCTAATCAAACCCCTAACACCTTGGCAATGGCGGTGCCATGCTCTACCCACTGGGCTACACAATACCCCAATATAAAGATCAGTCCACCAGGAGGCAGTGTTGAGCCATGCAGACTACCAGCCATTGCAGTCAATTCACCAGCTAAACATGAGAGCTCTTGCTGATTCAACACACATGTCCTGCTAGGTTATTAGAAGGACACAAACACTAAATCCATTACTTTTCATAATGGAAAACCAGCACCGTGAAGGCCAATATAAAAACCTACAACTCTATGAATGATGTAATGGTGCAGCACATGGTTATACATAGTCATAAACATTTATTTGGGGAATCTGGAAAGAAAAACTCTAGGGGAGGTGGGATTTAGAGGTGCAATATGTTGTGCAGCCTAATGTGTTACTGACGTCAACAAAATGAATTTGAGCATGTAAACTATTCTATTTTTAGCAGTTCTTTTCAAACCTTGGTATCTGTTGCAGGCAGTCTTAACATCAGACTGAAAAGGAGCACATTTCTCAGCTCAGGCTGCGACTGTTATTGTAAAGTTTTTCTAAACCAGCTGGTAGATGTATAAAAGCTTCATTCTGGTCAGCTCTCCCAGAGTTCACAATGCTCTGTGCCAGTCTCCTCTTGGCTGACGGGCCTACGGTCCACTGAGCCCATCACAGAAACTGCTGAGCATGGGATGGCAGGATGGAATGATGGACAGGGAGAGCTGAGGTGACTGAATGAAGCCTGGGCCTGTCTGTATCCAGGCAGCCGTTGGCATGGCGACCATAAGTGCCACTGGAGGGGGCGGAACAAATACTATACTCTCCCCTCTTCTTCCCTCTCCCCCTCACTCTCTCTCTCGCTGAGCTGAGTCATTTTCTCTCAGCAGGCTGTCAGACGTGGGGTAGAAAAATAACTAGAAAAGCTCTGGTGGAACGGATATGACCTGACTGGCGATGCAGACAGACTGCTCTTTAACGAAAATAATGTCACCTGTGTAGACAGCTGTGGAAGAGGAACATTAGTCCACTGCCAGTCTGTACCTCCTGCACACTGCCTAATATAGAACTCAATGTGATTAAGTCCTAATGCCTGCCTGGGCTCAGACCTTTAGTCTATTGGCTCCATTTGATTGACCCATTTGTAGGAGACCATATATGCCCTTTTTGAAAAGGGCAATTCTCTACCTACCTTTTATACCAATATTGCACCAAAGACCGGATGAATATACCTAATATGCTTATATAGTTGGGTGACAAACTAAAGGAAAAACCAACATAAAGAGTCTTAGTAAGGTGTTGGGCCACCACGAGCCGCCAGAACAGCTTCAATGCACCTTGGCATACATTCTACAAGTCTCTGGAACTCTGCTGGAGGGATGGAACACCATTCTTCCAAAAGATATTCCCTTATTTAGTGTTTTGATGGTGGTGGTGGAGCGTGCTGTCTAACACGTTGGTCCAAAATCTCCCATAGGTGTTCAATTGGGTTGAAATCTGGTGACTGCGAAGGCCATATGATTCACATCATTTTCATACTCATCAAACCATTCAGTGACCCCTTGTGTCCTGTGTATGGGGGCACTGTCATCCTGGAAGAGACCACTCCCATCAGGATGTTAATGTTTCATCATAGGATAAAAGGTGATCACTCAGAATAACTTGGTATTGATTTGAAGTGGCCCTTCCCTCTAAGGGGACAAGTGGACCTAAACCATTCCAGGAAAATGCCCCCCACAGCATTATTGCTTAATTGTATGGAAGCATCTGCATTTGTTATATATCTCTCACTCATTTGTTCAGGTTTTTCCTTTAATTTGTCATCCGTCTGTACATTTATGATGATAGAGAGATTTCCCCAAAGAACAAAATTGTTTCCCCATCTATGACTGAAGGTTTATGAGCAGTGTCTTACCTATGCCCTGACTGGTGTGCGTGTTATCGTCCTCGCTGGGCTCTGCAGGCAGCACAGTGACCTTGGTCCCAGTCTGCTGAATGAACTGCTGCAGGTTGACTTGTCTCAGCTCCTTGGTCAGCTGCTCCAGCTCATACTGCATGTCCTTCAGGCAAACAACAAGTTGTTGACCAGTAAAAACTAAGGCGTTATAGGGCTCAAGGAGGCCATGATTACAGTATGGACTGCTAATGGCTTTGTTTACCTTCGTGGTTTATTGGACTGAACTTCTGTTGTTTTTTTTTTTATATCTCTGAATTTACTGTCTGAGCCAGACAGGGACAGACAGCATATGACAGCTAAACATAAGATGTACATGATTGTAGAGGCCATAAATGCTTTGTTTACATTTGTAATGTTATAAACATTGGAGTAAAACGGACCTGCATCGTGAGTTATGATGGTTTCAGAAAGTTCTAAAAAGCGTATTTTCCATCTAAAAGTCAAACTCTTCAAGAACATATTTGGATATATGTGGTTTATGTGGTCAATTACATTTCAGATTATGACAATTACAATTACAGATATGAAAACAAGTGTGTGTGTGTGTGTGTGTGTGTGTCTCTCACCTGCAGTCTTTTGCTGTTTTGGCCCAGCGAGCGGTCCACAGCTCTGCAGCTGCTCTCCAGCTGGACGGCCTGTCTCTCTTGGATCTTGAGCTCTGCCTTGGCCCTGAGGACCTGGGCTCGGGCCTCTGCCTCACTGACCCACTGGGTCTCCTGCCTCTCCCTCTGAAGCCTCTCCTCCTCCAGGCCTGCTTCAACACCCTGACATACAGTCAGAAAAACACAACACACAGACAGAGATAAGGACGAGGTGGAAACTAGATAATATGCGAACAGCATTTCCCATATGTAGGCTTTTTTGTGTGGCAACCACAATATCAGACAGGCCCACAGCAATTTCCCAAACTGACAACTTATACTTATAGCTAATCTTGTGTTGCACTCGAAGTTCTTTCTGCTGTTTAAATGTATTTTACCCACCCCAGCCTGCCACCACCACAAATAACCTAAAATCGTGTTGGAAACATTGGCACACATCATCACTAAGGTTGCTAATGCCCTAAAAACAGAGTTGAGAATTGACAGCACACCAGTACAAGGGCCATCTTCTCCTCAATCTCCAGCTCACAGCCTTGCAGACGGCCACGGAGCTCCTGCAGCCTCTCCTCCAGCTGCCTCTCACTCTCCATCTCAATCTGCAGCTCACTGGCCCAGAACTCCTCCTCCTCCATCTCCACTTCGTTCTTCCTCAGACGTCTCTCCAGCCTCAGGATCTCCTCCATCAGCCCTCCTCCTCCTCCTCCTGTGTCCCCTCCGCCCCCTCCAGCTCGCACCCCTCGTCCCTCACCCCAAGCCTGCAGCTCAGCTTCATAGGCCTCCAGCCTCTTCTCCAGCACATTGAGAGTCTCTCTCTGCAGACCGACCAGTGTGACCAGATCCTCCATGCGACAGGCCCACAGGCCAGGAGACACAGCTCCAGAGGTTGCTGCAGCGTGATGATGGTTGCCACCACTCCCCAGGACCAGTCTTCGTTTGGCCTCAGCCTCCCCGACCCTCCCTCCACTCAGAATGTCTCTGAGGCCTCTGGGTCCCCCGGTGAAGGTGAGAGATTTGCGACGTGGCTCACGGCGGCGTAGGGATCGGTCATTGGGATGGCGGAGCTTGGCAAGGGGCGGGAGGCTCTGCCGGTGCAGGCCGCGCTCAGGTCCCCTGAGAGGCGGTCCCTCTGAAGGGGGTCGTTCAGTCAGGGAGGGGCCCGTACGATGCAGGATCAGCTGGACGTCACCTGCATACTGGCCCCAGGTGTTAAGAGAGGCCACAGGGCTCTCATGGGGGGCTAGGTGACGCTCGGTGTCTCTCCATTTCTCTACCAGGGTGTATCTCCCAGTGCGACCTGGAAAGAAACCAACAGAATGTGTCTCAAATTAGACTCTTATGCTTAAAGATAATAATGGATCTGTTTAAATACAGCCCTGGCTGGAGCATGTCCACAGAAATGCTTTCTGGCACTTGTAAAATCCCAAAGCTTCTGAGTACCTAACTGGTAGTGATCTCTGATTGTCAGACATGTGTACATTTCCCCCTATAGAAATAAGAGGAGGCAGGAGAGGAGGGGGCTCAGTGGATCTGACTTCTCAGCTTGGCAAGAGATGGAGGGATGAGTCAGACTTTCCCTCCTCCTGCCCCACGCTTTGTGGGAAGTGATGTCAATACAGTCTGCTTCACTGCTGGCTTTGCTCAAGGAGGCATGCAGGGGGTGGGGGGGCACTAAAAACAGAATCTGACTATGACCCTCTGAATCTGACATGACCAGCAGGAGCTTTACACGTCTTACTCAAAGATCTGTTTTAACTGTAGTTTGATGCAACATAATTCCTGTAATAGGAAGACACAATGCTGCACAGACATGTGACACTGGTTTAAGTTGTACTGCACAAGTGCAATGCTTGTTTTCATAGCCTCTACAGACAATGTGCGTACTTGTTGAAAGCAAACAATGTTGGCAGAGACTGTTTGTGTTTGAGATTGTTTTGAAAGTTTGAGTGCTTGCATATCTGTAGCTGAAGTGTACTATAGGTTATTTTAATTAAGGCTGCTCATCTACAGTCTGATGATTAAAATGGAAGTGGACACAGCAGGTCAATTCATGACAATTCATTTTGAGCTTGCATCATTATGAATAAATTGCATCATTATTACCCCTTCAGAGGTCATGCCTTACTTACTGAGTATATTACAATATCTGTGGAGCTCCTTGTGTAAACTTTATTATGAAGACTATGATAATGAATGGACAGCACCACTAACACGTGTCATAAACACAAATAAAATGGGAGTAAATTGAGTATAATGTAGTTAGTAGCTCTTAGACTAAAAATGATATCATGAGTGTCTATCTTGATTAGCTTGCTATGTTAACCATTCTTCATTTTGACTGGACTACCAACTATCCAATCAATGAAGGCCAAAAAATAATAAATAAATAAATAAATGTTTTTACTCAAACATTTATGAGGGGTTAAAAAACACCAGGAGCAAAACAAAAATAAAAATTCTGTGACTTAAGGAATGTGTTTCTAGCATAACTGATGTCCCTTTCAGTTACAATGCGACAAGGGCACCGCTGTGCTCTGAAACCCTTTATTTCCAATGCCTTGCACCGCATAACAATGGCTTTTCGTTGCGCTGAGCAAATTGTGGGTGCAGCGCACCGATGGTCAAGCTTGCGCTCTGTGCACTGTGATGAATCCCTTCACCTCCAACAGAAACGGAAGGCAGCCGGCCAGGCACAGGAGGAAAGGTTGATACAGGCACTATCACACATTTCAGACCAAATGCACAATCCAAGTATGTTTAAACTACAGAATGTAGATTCTTTTATTATCTATTGCTCTACTCTTCTCCTGAAAACCTCGCCTATTTTGCTCTCTCCTGCGTTACATATAGTCAGATGTGCACTGAACCCAGCAGGGAGCGCCGTTCAGATGGCGTCCTATCCGAAACCCCTACAATTAAGGCAGAAGAGGAGAAACATGAGGAGAAGGGAGCATCAAGGTTAATAAAGAAAACAAATTAGAATCAACAAGAGGCCTTGTAGTTTTAAGGTATTTATGTATGGAATGTGTTTCTTGCATGAAGAATAACAAGGGAGCCCTAATTTGCACAGGATAATCATAATAAGCCAGAAAGAGAACAGAAGTGTGCTGCTGCCAGCAAACACACAACTCACCCACACACAGTATGGCATGTTAACAAATAACACATAGAAACAAAGACCCATTACACAAGGTTGATTTGTCCTGCATCCCTCAGTATCACCGCTGAATGATTTATATTTTATAAGCTTACACTGCATTATATGTCACTACAGAACAAAATTTAAATCCTGACAGATCACACTTTGGACAACAGCCTTTCTATGGACCAGTGGTTCTCAACCTGAAGGTCGGAACCCCTAAGGGGTCACAGGAGGATAATCGGGGGGTCCCAAAAAGATATATACAGTAAATCCATTATCATGTTTATAATCTTTGGCATAGAGATTTTCTTCTTGTGGAACAATGACTATTTGAAGTCTAAAACCCTCCTCTAATAGTTAATCAAGCTCAATAGCTTAAGAGGGAAAATAAAAATACATTTTTGGTGTCAAAGTTTCCCATTCTACCTATATT
>OMKL01000378.1:0-14022 GCA_900302295.1 Parasudis fraserbrunneri
TCCGAGTCGGGGCGGTCGGCGCTGCCCAGCTGACTGCGGTCTCCTGGGGTTAGAGGGGAAAAGGTAAGAAAAGGGGGTTCAGTACGACGTTAATTTTGACCGTATTTATAGATTTAATTTTGAGTAAAACGTTTATCAGTTTGTCTCATTTGTAGTCAATTTAGTTTTGATTTTGTTTTAGTCGACAAAATCTCTATCGATTTTAGTAAAACTTCTTTGATTACTTATTATGGAATATAATAAATAGTTGAACACAACATCTGTTTTATCTTTATCTTCTCTAATCTATCTATCAAAGTGTGTGGGGAGGGGGGGCAGAGAGAGAGATGTCAGATACTATGCAGTGTGCTTACATCTGTAAAAAGGGAAAAAGAAAAACATTGCTTTTGTAAACATGTCCATTAGTCTCCTGATTAACCTTTTAGTTAAATCACTTTCTAGCTGACAAAAATCAAAGCCTTTTAGCCTTGTTTCAGTCATTCCAATGTCATAGTGTTTAGTCTTATTCTTGTTTTAGTCAAGTAAAGTTTGCCAAAATTTTCATCAACAATACTCAACACTGGTTCTAGTCACACCAGACACCAAAGCTAATGCACAAAAGATGGCAGCTTTCATTCTTTAAAAAAAGATCTCATATCCTCCATCTCCGTTGCTTCTCACAATGAGCAAATCTGCCGACGAAGAATACCATTAGCTGGCGTATTGTTGCGATTCAGCGGAGGGGCTTTTCGCAGCCGAGACCACCGTATGCCCCTCAGCCTCAGCGCAAGTGGAGGGAGAAAAACAAATATGCTCTCAGAGACTGGGACCAGAGAATGCTTTCAGGCAGCTTCTCTCCTTTCTTTTTTTTTTCTTTCTTTTTTTTCTAAAATTAGATGCAGCAATTTCCTCTCTCTAAACGCTGTGCATGCCGCCCACATGCGCTCTGAGTTAGCAAGGGGAAGAAGCTGCATTTAGAATGTCTAATTAGACCGTGGCACGGCTATTGATCAGCCTATAGCTACCAGAGCACAGGCGGGGACAATCCGCATTTCATACCTCGAGTCATTATCAGTGGAAACTATTTAAAGAAGGGCAATCCTGTTGTTTGAATCCATAAGATAATGGGATAAACAATAGTGTTTGCCATATTTCCTCAGTGAAACAATTAACGTATGTAATTGCGAACGATACACTGTATACTGTCCACAAACTAATTATGGTATTACATGATAATACCCGGACTGATATACCTTGGTTCCAATAGAAACATTTTTAGCCCAATTTTTCTTAGTCTCATGCTTAAGGTAAGAGCCAGTTTCCCCCCCTCAATATCAAGAAGCTGAGTTTTTATGACACACATGATCCCCACTATATATTCCCTTGGGTCTATGTTGACCAGTGAGGGACCGTACCGGAGTCGTCTGCATCCTGATCTTCAATGAGACCCTCTGGCACTCCCATCTCCATGCACTTTTTACTGTGGGCCTTGGACTTCATGTGCTTGGTCAGATTTCCTGCAGTGAGAGAGGTAACAGGGGTCTTACGGGTGGGCGGAGCTTGAGAGCAGCAGAGCAGTGGGAAGTTTACGTAAGAGAGAATACTGTCTTTGGGCAGGCTGCATGTAATGGGTGAGTAACTGATGAAGACATTTTTAAAAGGAACGTGGGCAGCACTGACACTGAGTACTGCTCTGCAGTGTCGCGTGGGTAGGCAAGTTCCAGAGCGAATGGGTGAATCATACTGGCTCTGTATAAGAGGTGGAGGTAGCAACGTCTTCCAATTCCACACGCTTCTAACGGGAATAAAAGAATCTGAACTCTGACAGGCTAAAGCTATTCAGATTAAAAAATGCCCTTGAAAATATGAAGCAAGATGAGGAATTCAGAAATTAAAAATCTGGTAGAGACGCAAGTTGAGATAAATCATCTTATAATTTAATTGACCCTAGTCTTTCTGATGTCATGTATCCTGTTTTACCCTTGAGTGCTGCAGAGCTATCTACATTCTATCCTCAATATAAAAGAACAGAGCCAAAAAAGCCATCAAGGACTAACATAACAATGACCTGTATTTTATGCTGTAATGCTGCTCAGAAAGTTTTTACAAATTCTATTCCATTATTCAAAAACAATGTTCAATTCATTTGTGGGATGTATTTTATTCTGCAAAAGGCACCCTTTGTTGCAAAGTTAATGAAAAAAATAATAATACAATGTTTTGTTTGAATGTGTGTGTGTACAATTCTACGATAGCTGCTTAAAAGGACCATTTACACCTTGGGATTCGTATTCCTGCTAGATGCTCTGTCCAGCCTCTTGCATTCCTGTGCATCTCCATGGGCACTCTTGAGCTTTCTGACAGATATTTTGCACTTGGGTCTAGTGTGGACTACATAGTTGATTTATGGAATGTCAAAGCATTGAGGTTTGGAGGGGGGGGATAATCCAACTAAACTATAATCTTGCTTCTAGTGTGCATGACAACAGATAGATACTTAGCACTTTACTTCTAGAAAGCAAATGGAGATGACACTTTAGACCCTTTCTTTCTCGGGCCCTCAGCCCCATAAATCTCAAGAGCATATAGCACATATTTTAGCTGGAATCATTCCTAAAGTGTGGAAGGCTACTCATGTTTTACCTTTGCACAAAGGAGGAGAAGAAAGTGACTTAAATAAATATCGCCCCATCTCAAAATTGTCTTGTCTCTAAAATCCTTGAATCACAAATAAACACTCAACTCATGTCATTTTTAGCTAGATACTCTTGTGTTAAAACCTCATCAATCTGGCTTCAGGGCAGATCATAACACCATCTCTGCTTCCTCCCTCATTTTAAATGATATTGTGTCTGCTGTAGACAATAAGAAGTACTGTGCTGCTCTTTTTGTTGATCTATCAAAGGCTTTTGACACAACTGATCTTTCCCCGCTTTTACACAGATTATCAAGTGTTGGATTTGACCCTAATGCCTGCAGATGGTTCAACAACTACCTCTCTAATAGACAAGAGTGCATAAAAGCAATGTTCTATCCGAATTTCTAACGGTAACAAAAGGCGTCCCTCAAGATTCAATACTAGGACCAGTCCTTTTCACTATTTATATTAATGATATTGTCTTGTCTTCACAAACCTGTAATGTCCATCTTTATGCAGATGACACTATTTTATACTGCTGGGCTGACTCTATACAATTGGCTATTGAAAATCTGCAACTTTCTTTCAAAGCTTTGCAAAATGCACTAATAGATCTCAAACTTGTGTTAAATGCTGATAAAACTGTTCTCCAGAGCTAAGGAAGTTAACTACAGCACAGTACATTTCAGATCAGCACTTTAAATGGTCTAGTGAAAAGTTGCAGATGAAACTTGGCTTTCTGTATAGACATAGGACTTGTTTTCCAACATTTAGTTGAACTAGAATCATTGAAGCAGTCTTCATATCTGTCCTGGACTATGGTGACATAATCTACCGACATGCAGCTGCTACCACCCTTAAGGCTTTAGATGCTGTATACCATTCATTAAAGGGTACTTTACTGGCAGTGACTTTCAATACCTTATTGATTTTTAGTCAACCTTATAGTCCACACAGTAGCAGTGTAGCAAATAATCCATATCCATATCAGAAAGCTGATTACAAATCATTCAAATGCAATGCTACAATATGTTTATCTCAAATAAAATATATCACACATTGAAATTAAAACTTTTCTGAATAATTAGGCCTACCTTTGAATAAATGAACATACATTTCTAGCATAAAATACAGCTCATTACTCGAGTTGTTTTATCTTTTGGGCTCATCATCACCAAGAGCGACACTAATTCTGGAGGGGACGAGGTATAAGAATACAGAAATAACCAATGCAACAAATTATATTGCAAACAGAAAAAAACAGTTTCTTAATGACAGACGCAAAATGTTTGTTGCATGGAGCTCTGACCTTTAGTCTTGAAGGAGAAGTTGCAGTGGGCGCAGTGGTATGGCCGGACATCGGAGTGGGTGCGTATGTGTTTGCGCAGCATGCTGGGTTTCTTACAGCGGATCCCACACTCCTCACAGATGTATTTACCACGCCCACGCCCACGGACGTAAACATACTCCTCGTTGGATTTGTATCTGCAGAATTACCAAAAGAACCATTAGGTTCTTCAATTATTAAGACACGGACTATCACAAACGTAAATGTTTATTTGTTAAAATGAATGATGGTTGATTAAATATATGAATGAAAATGAAATGAGAAGATATTAATATTGATTGGATCCATACCCTCCATCAAATATTTTGACCCGTCTTGGTTCCATTTTGGATGACAGTTCCTTATCTGACTCAGTACTGGCCTGAGTTTCAGGTTGCCCTTTGCTTTTGCTTTCAGCTGTTACAGACTTCTGTGTAATCAACACCTGCAGAATGAAGAAATGAAATCTGCTGTAATGTCTCCTATTCAAAACTCTTCTATTGTGAAATCATCAAGGATACACACCAAGACAAAGACAGATATGCCTTTTACTTATAATTTCTTTACAAATGAGAATTTTTGTTCTTACCCTTGGCATGATGTCTTTGAGCTTGCCCGTGTAAGACAGGATGTCAGATTTTCCACTCGTTCTTATTGCTGAGGTGTAGTGTATTTTCTTGGAATCCTGCTTGGAGTCGAAGAGTGACATGACTACCTTAGTAGGCAGCCCCAGTGGGTTGGGGTTGTTGGGACTGACTGCCCAGGCAGCATAAGCCGAGATCTTCAGGTCAGTCTGAGGAACGTGGAGAGGCTTCCTCTTCATCAGGAAGCACCAGGTGAAGGTGGTGGCGGTCTTCAGGCTGGGGAAAGACAGACGATGGCTGTCTTTGGTGTTGACCACCGACACGGATGATGTCAGTTTCACCTGACCTCCATGGAAACTGGAGGGCCTTATAGGAGACTTGGCTAGAGACCACCTCTGTTCCTCAGCTTTGTCTTGAGGCTTCAGTGTGTTATTAGCTGGCATGGAGGCGCTGTGGCTACCTGGGGTGGTGTTCAATGCAGAGACTGGCTCCTGAGGAACTACAGTAGATGTTTCATTGTCCACCCCAGTACTGTCAGGTGACATCGGCTTACATTCGTCAGTAGTCTCCGAGTCCTTCTCCACTTCTGGTTTATGCTGAGGCAGTGGTGGCGCCTCAGTTTCGATAGGACTGTCCGCTGGTTCGGTGGTACACACTTGCCTGACAAGTGTTAGCTTCCGCTGCCTGGTTACTTCTGCCATCTTAGAGTTCAGATAGTTGACTGACCTGCCGTCAGTGAGACAGGCAATGCCATGTTCGTCCTTAGCCCGCTTCTGGTGCTTCTCCATGTAGATGTCCAGGCTGTTGGCAGGGGACAGCATTCGCTTGCTGGAGGCAGTGGGCTCCTGCTGCGGACAGAGAGTCACCGATGCCAGTTTCTGTGTGCAGTGCAAAGACCCCAGAGAAGGAACTCTTTCTGCACTATGGTTCTGGGTACTGACAGTGTGAGTCGGAGTTCTATCCTTATTTACATTTTGTGCCGTATGTATGTCGCTATCTACACTGTGAATGGATGGCAGACTGTTTTTGCTGGTCATAGAGGGAGCAGGGTTCAGCTGCTCGTGGGTTATCAGGATCTGGGGCAACGGGGCAGCACCTGCTTGGTTCTGACTGAATGTGTCCCTTTGTTGTCCACCAGCCTGCACAACTGGCTGTGTCTTCATCTCTGCAGCCGGTTGACTCTGTTGAGCAACATAGACATTTTGGAGTACTTCTGAAGACTTTGACACACTCAAAATCTGATTGGCAATAGGTATTGTTAAAACTGGCAAGGTGATCTGAGTCCCCTGGGTGTTAGAAAAAGAAAGTGTTTGGCTTGGTCTCAGAGCAGGACACTGTAGTTGATATTTGGGCACAAAACTTTTCTTCTCCTCAGAGTCAGTTGACTTGTTTGGGGTGTTTTCACGACTGACAACGATCTGGCTCAGAGGTTTCTGTAGCTTTTGGCATATCTGAACCCTTGATGCTTGATGCCAAGGGTGTGGAAGGCCATGGACTTGAGGCTGCTGAATTGGGTTGCCCAAATTAATGCTTTGCACCATTTGCTCATTCTTGTGCAAGGGAGTCTCTCCAGAATGCAGAATGAAAGGTTGCGCCATGGGGGACTTATTGGCAATATGAATCTGATGTGGTCTATGCTGAGATAAAGGGCTAACATTTGTGATGGTGAGTTTCTCCAGAGGTATGATATTCTTCCTGACATGCTGTTGACTCTCTGGGCCTATCTTTAAAGACATCTGTCGCACTAATGGTCCCCTTCTCCTTTCAATAAGTGACACCTGGACAGCAGGGGAGGCTTGTGAACTTTTTGGCTGTCCAAGTGGGGACAATGACCTGCTGGGAGATACGTTGCCACAGTCAAACGACTTGCTACGGTAGTCACACGATATCTCCACTGAGGGCTGGGTACAACTTATCTGCTCAGAAGCAGCACGCCTCATCATGCCAGGCACGCCGAGCATGTTAAAGGCTGTTGGCGGTAACCCTTGAGAGTCTGGGACTCTGTTGACACATTCCCCTCTAGAAGGACTCTCTGATCTGGAGGGTTCGTCTCTGTCAAATGATGCTGAAACACTGGAGCATCGAGAGAGGCTACTGTCCCTGCTGAGACTTCGTGATAGACTGGACTCAAAACTGGATTCACCAGAGGACTGGTCCATTTGAGCGAGACGAATTCTCTTCTTTTTAGGTGGAAGTTTCTCTGCTGGCAACTTAGACAGGCTCTCACTCCTCTGAGGCCAGTTGAATGCATCTACAGGCTTATCTGCTGACTCAGTATTCTGTGTTTCATGCTCTCTGTCAGGTTCTTCGGTGACCAGAATTTCAGGGACCTGGATGTTGTTTTGACGAACCAGTCGAGACTGGTGCACAGGTGTAGAGCTCTCACCTACCGCTGCTACTGTGCCTTCGGCACCATGTTCCATTCCTTGTTTTCCATAGTCAACACCTTTAGGTATAGACATTTTTTCATGGTAGCTTTCTAATGATACATTTGCTGAGGGGTCTGCTTTGGTCTTCTGGGCATCCTTTTCCATTAAATCAACAGGGGAGGCCCTGTCAATAGATTCTGATGTCTCAAATGAACTGGGCCTGCTGAGAGAGTTGGTGTGCCTAATGACTGAAGTACCACTGCCTTGCCTCTGCAGGTCCCCTCTCTCTTTAGCAGAGGTGCTGATCTGGGCCTCTCTTATCGGAGACAGTCTGGACTCTGCTGTATCTGTACCTCTTGCTACGAGCTGAATCTGAGGTAGTTGCATTGGGTTGCTTTTAGGCTGTATGTCCACCATTACAGGCTGCTGCGAAAAGGGCCGAGCTGCCATAGCTGTTGGTAGTTGACAGGAATCAAAACTGACGGAGCATGGGGGAATGGTGTCTGTCGGAGACTGGTCGTCATCATCACCGACGCTCTTCATTTTCCTTCTCTTTCTAATTGACGTCTGGTGCTCCATTATTCCTGAGATGCCCGTAGACCTGGCAACAATGTGCTGCTGCATGTGAACCTGGAAAACATCCTGTTCAGCCTCTTTGACAGCTGCCGGCTTGTTTTTTGGACCATGGAGCTCAGAGCAATAGAATTTCTTGTGATTTTCAAAATTCTCTAGCTTTCTGTACCGGTTACGACACGTCTCACACTCGTACATTGTGCTTTTACTCTGCTGCAGCTTTCGGTTTCTGTCCTGGTTGTGCTCAAAAGATCTGCTTCGTTGCATCATCTCAGTGGAAATGCTAGGACCGTAATAGCCCTCATCCATGGAGCGAACAGAAGGGAGGCCATGCCCCTCACTTGTGGAAAAATCCTCCACTGCTACTTGCCTCACTAGGGTACGAGAATGTATAGCAGGATTGGGGGTCGATGGTGCTGACGAAAATACATCATCATTCAAAGAACTAATTTTGTCGTCAAATGACTGGCAGATTCGCAAAGGATGGGGTTGAGGGGCAACATTAACGGGAAGAGCAGAGTGTCCCGGTGTTGTAGGCATAGAGTTACTCCTTGTTATTGGCAAGCAATCCATTGGGGGATACTGAGGAGGTACTGAAAGAAGAAATACTGGCTTTGATTTATCTGTGGGAGTGAATGGGGACTTGGGTATGTCTGAGCTAGAACTTGACCTTCTTCCCATTGGATTGAGGTCAAACTGAAAAGAGTCTTTGAATATATACGATTTAGGGGAGTCTATGCTACCTCTCCTTGAGAGAGAAGTCCTTCTTGGTTTCACACTGTCAAGCTGCTTGTTGTCAACCACTGCCTCGTTGTCAGATATCAACTTTGAGATTCGCTCCTCCAATGAAAGTGCTTTAGTTTCCAATGGTGGGCGCATCTGTCCGAGGGTAACTCGTGGCTTTTCCTCAGCAGCTACGTGCATTACTGTGGCAACCACAGGAGGGAGACTGGGAAGAGTGTTCTTGGAAATGTCCATGTCTGCTGGTGGAGTTATCTTTACAAATGGACTGGGGGGGCTCATGGCCTGGTCTGCACTTTCAGAGCGTGAGAAGTAACCAGAGTCTGTGCTTCCTAAACTGCGGGGGCTAAGCAGACACTTGGCCTGCTGCTGCTGAGAAAAGTCTGTCGCTTGCTGTCTCTGAAGCTGAGCATGTCCCAGGGGAGACTTGCACTGCTGGTCCTCATCCTCACTCACAGTGTCCAGTGAGGGATTTGTATAGTCCACCTCTTTCAGAGATGAAAGGACGCTAATGCTGGATCTCGCATTGGCTGTCTGGAACTCCCGTTGTCGTTGTGCAGCAGCTTGCTCAGGTGCTGCATCAGTGACCCTTGGGCTATCTGCCCTGAGAGGGGAGACATTAACTGGGTAAACAACCACCTTTGGAAGAGCAGCAGTAACTTTGGGCTCATAGCCCCTCTGTCCGGAGGGTGGTTTAAGTGACTCGAAAACAGCTGATGAGTCTGCCTCCCCATGGGTTGCTTGTGTTGTTCCTGCACTCTGCAAACTGCTCTCAGACAAAGCTGTGACGCTGCTCTGTGACGAGTCAGGGTCCAAATCTGCAGTGCTACTTTCCTCATCACTCTCCCCACTGTCCTCCGCATCTGAATGTGCTCCAAGACCTTTATCTGATTCTTGGGACAGTGAACCACTCCCAGATTCAGAACGTGCCACAAGGCCCAGCTTTATAGCATGAGCGTGGGATTTCTTATGCTTGTACAAGTTGCTTTTGGTCTTGAATGAGAAGCCACATGTAACGCAAGGGTAGGGCCTCTCTCCTGTATGAGATCTGATGTGCTTGAGCAGCACACTAGGTTTTGCACATGCCCGGTTACAGTATTCACACACATATTTCCCCTGCTTCTTAGGCTTCTGGTCCTTGGCCATCTGCTCAGGGCCAAAGTTCATCACTGTGGCCATTTGGACTTGGTTGCAACCTGGTGTAACTGGGACTTGAATAGTACTGGGGACACTGGCTGAGAGGGACTGACATGTATGCACCACTGGTGGCTGGCTTTGTGGCAAGGCATTGGAGCCTGAAGGAACAGGTGCATGTGTTATGGTGGACGGTCCAGTGCCAAAGCTCATGTGCAAGGCAGGCTTTTCCTGATTGGAAGCAACAGGTATGAAATGTGATGTAGCATGCTGAGAGGTCTGCAAGGGTGTAGCCTGGGTAGAGGTTTGCATGTTACTCTGTAGTGGTGCCGAAATGCCAATAAAGTTCCCTTGTTTGTCTACATAATAAGTCTGCATGTGGGAAGGTTGAGTCTGAAGACCAAAGTTGACAGCTGGCATTGCATTCACTTCACTACTTGACCGGCCAGTGAGGGCAGGAGCTGGTTTTCGAATGGGTGTGGCTTGGAAGGAGTTTTTTCTCTCAGCCAGTGTACTAAAGTCAGGCTCCATGGCCTTTAGCAGGACCTCAAGGGGAGCGCTGGCACGATAGGAATCTCCTTCAAAGCTAGGGTCCGCGTTCTTGCTGTCCTTGGAGTGAGACACTCCAACTGCAGTCGTAGACTTCTCTTCACCACTGATGGGATCAAGAGACTGTAGGGCTGAAGAGGAAGCTTCCCCCTGCTTCAGCCTTTCATGGTCAGTGGAGGATGTCCCTTCCTCAGGGCTCGTTGCAACTGGCTGGGCATATTCAGGGTCTCTATTCCCACTGGGTGACCTGGAGGAGTGGCGAGTAGGGCTGTTGGGGAAGGAGGAGCAGGAAGGTGTCGTTCCCTTGGATGATCCTCCCCGGAGAACAGCCTCTGAGGTCTTGGACTGAAGGGGCTTCTTCACTGGAGATTTGGGAATTTTCTTCAACTGATTTTCGGCCACAACCTTTTTTCTCTTCAGGCCTTTTATGTTATCTGCATTCCTCCGACTGCTCTCAGTGGTGCCTGTGGAGACAGAGAAAAGGTAATGAGGTAATGATAGTCTATCATGTCAAGTAAAATGAATGTCAAATACAGCTGGCCTGAACTAGATATACATGTGAATGTTCATTCCAGTTGTTCAGATACCAATTTTGGTATTGTGAAGGAATGTTTTTGTTTTTTCTCTGCATAAATTTAACTTGAACATTAATTTCCATGTGTTCCACCTCAAATCAAATAAACACCTCATGCACAGTTGCTGAAACGTTTACATTGTGCATGTATAATAACATGACCTTGATGTTAATATTGAGCTCCCACCTGTTCTCTCTCTTCCTCTCCTCACTTCAAAGTGTCAGTAAAAAAGTTAGGCTAGGCCGCTTTGGCCAGTGGATAGTTAGTTGAGCACTATAGGCTAAAAAAATTTAAATGATGTGGTTTCTGAAACTTGAAAACAAAAGTAAAACTGACATTGATTGAGGAGGATTGCACCACACTGAAGAGAAACAGAAATGACAGTTGGTCCAAAACTAAGATTTAATGAACTGACCACAACATGGAAAAAAATACAGCGATGCAAAAATCTTATTTGCAGAACTTTTAAGAATTTCTTTATTGATACCTGCATCTTTAAATTGTTAAAATGCAAATTAAATGGCACAGAATATTGCAGAATGTGTTTGCATTGTGTTTACATCCCCATTGTTATTATTTGGAATAAGCTTTGGTTGCAAATTCCAATACATATTAGTGTTCTAAACATCTCTCAAACAAACTCCGTTCCCAAGAGATTGCAATACTTTTTTTTTTCTACTTGTCAAATGAAAATATTGCATTATATAGCTTGCATTTGAAGCCACCTTGCAAGCTTCTCAGTTTTACTAAACATTTATCAACATCTATTTAATGTGAAGTTTGTTACATAGCCATACAGCTGCCATACATAGCCAAAATGTTCTGACATTTCCATCAAAACAATTACATGTATGTACGTATGTATCATTATTTGTTTTCTCTGCATTTTCAGTGAAACTAGAACATGACAAATATAGAACTTTTTTTTTTTTTAATTCCCTGATAGTTGCTCTTTTGTCTTTGTATTAAGGCTGTAATTACACTAATATTCTTGTCCTAATTGCTTTGTTCCACACCAGTAGCTATAAGCCTCGTTTTGATTATTAGATATACTGTGCATGCAGAATAACAAAACAGTTTACTTTTAGTGCAATACAATTACATAATCAATCTATAATATTCAGTGCTGTTATGTAACCAACATTTTTGCTGCTACAACAACCATTCGTGTTTGCCATACAGATAAACAGCATGCCTCTTCTCATCAAGTATCTGAAATCTCCAATACCAATACCTGTTCCTCAGTGATTTATCGCTAGCTCTGCACTGCCTGCACAGCCGGTGGGGATCCATTTCTTCATCCTGATACAAGCCAGCCGTCACCCCTCCCTTTAGTCTCTGACAGCTTGCTCACAGACTAGGCTTCTAGTTCTGGTTCTCTGCTGCTGTGTGTCTGAAGCCACTGAGGCCCACGCATCATTACCGTATGTATAAAACCCCACCTCTCCCTCCTCTTCCTTCTTTCATAATAATGTGGATCTGTGGAGGTTGGCCTGATCAAAAAGAAAACCTCCTGCAGTTGCTAGCGTTGACCATCCACTACCATACAGTACCCTGAGGCATGGACAAAATTGCGTCTCGGTGCCGTCGGCACAGAGATGCAACAATAAAGTCCCACTGTTCTTAAGCAGGCACACCCAAACCGGGGTGTCCCATAATTCTACGGACTCACTGTGGCCATACAGCAGTGGTTTTAGCATGTGGTTTAAAGGACTTGTTGCATAAGTTTAGCATTGCCCTGTCACAATTTCCTGGCTTGTGTAGGTATTTCCCAAGATGAGGTCAGGATTCCTTCTAGTTCCTGGCATAATTAGCCCAACACTGAGGAACGCCTAGTCGTTTACATTCAATCCATTCTCCACGCAAACATGCAACCAACACAACATGTTCTTTTGACAAAACCGTAGCCCTTAAATAATAGTCTTGAAAATCATGGTCCTGAAATAACCCATTCTACATTGTGCATTATAAAAGGGAGGCACTGTCAGTAGGCAACAACACAGAATGAAAGAGACTCAGAGGCACAGAAAAAGAACCACTTTTAATAAAAATAAAAAGGTCATGTCACGCTGGCCCACTGTGGAGGAGCTATTGATAGAGTAAACTACTTTTAAAAGTGTTCTGTCAAGGGGATTATAGTTGACTGACAGGCCGGTGACATCACTCACTGCTGTATTTTGAGAAGGGGATTTAGATATTCTCGTTAACTCTGAATCCTTCCACAAGTCTCCGCCCCAATGCCATTTAAAACAGACTGACTCAGTGACAAGCTTGCATGTCCTGCAAAGGAGATGGGTGTTTTTAAAAGGAACAAATGTTCTAAAGGTGAGGTAAGCTTGACTAGTGGCCTCCCATTTCTCAGGCACAGTTTAAGCAGGTAATGGAGAGAGCTACTTTGGGTTCAAAGCCAACATGCTCTTTTCTATTTGAACGCACAGTTACATCACAAGCCACTCTATTACCAAGCAAAATGTCCTTCATATGTGTAATAGCAATGTTGTTACTGCTAATAAATGAATTAATTACTTTAAACATGTATCTGGTAACTGTAATTAAAAGTGAGTTCTGCAAAACAGGAAACTAGAACTGCCCGTATTCCACAAGATAATCCAGACTTGCATATATCATGCAATTGATTATATGATATAGGCTAGCATACAACTGGCCAGCTCATTTTTAGGTGTCACAAGATGTGAATATAAATATAATCAATCGGGTAATCTCAGACTAATTATAAAGGCACATTCAATCTAGTGTGATGAAGAACAGTGACTATATACTGATCTAATATTCTGCTCTTGCAAAACATCATTCAAGGAATGAAGAAACCAAAAAGAAAGTGTCACATTACAACGAGTTGCAGTCATAGACGTGTTAATTCTTCTGCTGAAACAGGAAGCACTGCAGAGATATTTGAGTGTAAGGGCTGCCGGGGAAAATCCCAACCCAGAACAGAACAGTGGGATCTGCTGCTGTGAGAACAAGTACCCAAACAGGACTGCTAAACTCTTCATTATAACGGAGGCCTTCACACAACACCTACTGTATTGTCCTGTGAATGCACACTCAACCTTACAGTCTTGAAAACACAACTCAGCTGGAAACTTTCACAGTCTTACACGTTTAATTGTCTGAACTATTCAATAAACCATTTGATACAAATAAATAAATAAACATGGCACAGTTATATAAATTAAGTGTAATAATGAAGGATGAATAAATAAAGGCTACATAAACAAAAATCTGAATTATGCTGGGAAAAGAAATACGACTTCAGGGCTTATAATGAATAGATTGTTTGGACCACTAACACGGCGCGCAAACACATTTTCTCTCCGTGAATCCTGAAGTGAGTGGAACATTTTCCGATTCGGAGCTTCAGAAATGCACTTCTCGTGTGCGTCCTGTCGGAGGAGCGAGCTGTTTCTGTGTGACAGATTAACAGGCACGGCACGCTACGTTCTTTACCAAATTACCAGCCGGTAAAGGAGGAAGGAAGAGAGAAACAAACCAACCTCCTGTGTGCTTCAAACCTACAGAAAGTGAAATCATC
>OMKL01000388.1:0-12683 GCA_900302295.1 Parasudis fraserbrunneri
TGCATGTGTGTGTGTGTGTGTGTGTGTGTGTGCGTGCGTGCGTGCGTGCGTGCGTGCGTGCGTGCGTGCGTGCGTGCGTGCGTGTGTGTGTGATGCCTGGATGTACATAACACATGCTGGGCTGAAAAGGCTTTCTTTCCCACAACTACAATGACCCAAATACAAACACTGACACAACAACACATTTTTTCATGGAAAATGGCAGCATATAGGGCCCCTAGTTATTTACTTTAGAACATACAGATCAAATCGGTACACAGGGTGATTTTCTGGACCTGACAGCACATGCTCTTGTTCAAAACCTATGAAATAAGGCTCATTTAGGTGTAAAGGCTCCAGTGGTGGAAGAAGTACACAGTTCCTTTTCTTAAATAAAATAGTACTCTGGTAAAAGCAAAAGTTCCCCATTCAAAATTCTACTTAAGTAAAAGTAGAGAAGTATTTGATATTGAATGGACTTAAGTGTCACAAAAAAAAAAACATATTATAACTGACCTCTAAAGGCTATATTTAAAGTGGTATGTGGTCAAGTTATGCTGGCTCTTATGTCCTCTTGAAGTTGACTGGCTTCAAATTTGAAAGTACATTATCTTCATAAATGTTTACCATGTCGTCTATGTTAAATCTTTCTCTTCACAGTAACTGATGGATTCAGAAAAAATATAGTTGAGTAAAAAGTACAATATTTCCTTTGAAATGGAGTAACAGTAAGAAAAAATCTCAAGTGAAGTACAAGTACGTCAGAACTATACGTAAGTACAATACTTGAGTAAAATTCTTAGTTGCTTTCCACCACTGAAAAGCTCAAACATTCTGATTCCACAAGGTCACGTGGGAATCTCTGGATTGTGCCTTTTGATCAGGCCTACATCACAGGTTACAGTATTGGTTCTCTCATTTTGAGTTTTAAGAGAGAGGTGTTTGTGTCAAAAGATCATAGGTATATATATGAATGCAAATTGTGTTCAGGGTGGATTTCAGCTTCAAAAGAAAGTTCTTTTTAACTTACTATAAATTCATATGGCAAACTTTTTCCACTGGTGAAATGAGCTACAATTTAATGCAATTCTAAGCTCATGCTGAACTGTTACTGCTCAATCTCTTTCTCTGAAGGCAAAATCTAATAACATATTCTCTGTTTATTTCCATATTAAAGCAATAACTCTGCTGCTAAATGAATGCTGTGGGATGTAACTGAATATGTCTCTATTCAGCTCTACAACATCAAATATCCAGCAACCACAATATCCATGATCATCATACAGCTATGTTTTTCTGTCATTGCAGGCAAGATAATGATATCCAGGGACTAACAAGATGACAGAGAATCTAACAGGACTTAAACACACACAGAGCCACTTAAAGCAGCCTCCAGCCTTCATACACCTTTTACAAACCCTTTATTTCCTTCAGGGTTTGACTTCCCACTACTGCTACTACTACTACTACTACTACTACTACTACTACTACTACTACTATTTCTAACTTCCTAGAATCTATTTGTTAATTTTAATTGCATGCCTGTCACTAATCAAACTAAATGTTAACACAAGCTTTTAATATCAGCATGTGCATTCGCAGTAACTACAAAATGCATACACATAGCCTAAATGCCAAGTCGAGTCCAGTTTATTTGTATGGTCCATTATCACTGTTACAAGTCTCAATGAGCTGTTTGTGTGAGCTCAGTGAGCACATTACAGAAGGCCTATTTGCATACAAATTACAGTAGGCTACAAGAGTCAGACAAAAAACATTGAAGGTAGTGGTGGTGTGATGTCACATCTTGAAGTAAAAAGTGAGGGAAAACTCCCATCAAGACATGTTGAATAGTTATTTATAGAGAAATGTCTGCTTGAATGAAATGTGCTATTTCTTACGTCACATCTGAATGTTTGTCACGCATGACATATAATTAGGGATGACAGCCGCATTCATGGAAAATATGCATCAGTTAGTTAATGCAGTGCCGTCTCTAAATGCCGCAATCAAATCATTGTGCCACAACTGGTTATATTTAGATCACTCATCAACCCAGGACTTTCTTGTCCTTAGGATTATGGATCATTCAGTCCTTTTCTCTCCTCATACTCACAAAGTGTGATCAACACAATAGGGGACTGGGTGTGAATTTTAACTGACTTTTGGAGGACTTAGTGAATTATGGGAGTATCAAAAACTCATCCAATGATGTCTATGGGCTATCTGATCACATATCAGGGAAGAGGCTTTCAGATATATGGACAAATGATGCCACCTGGTGTCATAATACAGTCATGTACATCTAATTTCAGATGTCCACATGTGTGAAAATTAACTGTGCCAAAAGAAATTACCATTGCATGCCAGAGTAGCCTCGCAAGCCAGATGAATCTTGTATGATTTCACAACTATCTTGTGGCTTGTGAAGCTAACACCAAGGGGCATCCCACACAAATAGAATCGGATAGAACAGACATTTAGCTTTTAAATCAATATGACTGCATACACTTCTGACAATATTGTCATGGAATTGAGAGCTGGTGCACTGTATGAGACTCAAAGGTTGATGCATTACCACAGTAAACTGTCATTTCATAGAACTTTCAGTTGCAGTTTACTCTAAATATCATGCACTGTCCACACATAAATGCATTTACATGAATGCATTTACATAATAACACCATTCAATTCTATGGCTGCCACCTCAGCCATTTAGCAAGAAACTGCCATGGCACACCAGGGAATTGAACTTTCTATGCATTCTATTCCATAAAGTACACTTTCTATCCATTCAAGATGATCAGAATCTGAGTGGTTATTGAGGACATGTACTGTATGGTTGGAAGAGAATGTTAAAGGATAAGATTTGGACCCCTAGCCCTTTCCTACTCAGCAATGATGTTGTTGGTCGGTACAGTTCTTCCTCAGTACAGTCCAGCTAGTTGCCCACAAAATCTATGTAATGAGGCCATGGTTCAGTCTGTACAAGCCCTGAAATAAATGCTAAAACCTACTTCACAGTGCACCCAAAGCAAATAAGTATTTTTTTACAGTGGCCCCATTGACTTAATCTTAGTTTTGTGATTAACTAAGGAGGAGCTCCATATCCAGTATGATGCACTGTGTGGACTGTGCTGAGAAAGGACTCTACCATTCAACAAAACAATCAATGAGTAGGAAATAGGGCTAAGGGTCCAAAATTCTGAATTTACCCTTTAATGTCACCAATTTAACTCTTGGGTGACTGTCTCAGTGTGGGAGAGTGAGAGAGATTTCCACAACATACTGTGAATAATAGCACACTTATGGCATAACATAATTCTAATAAATGATAAATAAAGAAGAACCCAAAAACATTCTTCTTTAGAACCTGGAAAGCCATGTCATGTTTCTCCAGCAACAAAGTAGAGGGGAGGAACAGGACAATTACTCCTGCAGGCAGAGGCAAAGGTAAAATCAGCAAAGCCATGTCTACCATTCATCTCATTTTCTTTCCAAATAATAAAAATAACTCTTGCAATCAATTTGATGACTGTCTACTTCTCTGTTTACAACCCACTGCATGATGATGGTTCTTTAAGAACTCCTAACAGTGCAGTGGCTACCTCTATAAACCACTAACAAAACAGACAAAACACAATTTATTATAAGTGCATATGCCTAATGTTTGCAGGCAGGTCGTTTTAATGAAACGGGCATATTGAATGAAGTACATAAAAGAAGTTCATACAAAATTTGTGAAATTCAACTATTCCTCATCTTGCTAAGAATCCCCTGCAATCCCTCTAGGACCCGTATCACATGACCTATCTAGCTTTCGGAAGCAGGAAGTGGGAGGGCAGTGGCTCGGGCTGGTCAAGGATTGCTAACCTAGTAAGGTAATTTAACGGTCAATTTCGATGCATTTTCTTATCCAAATGATAGACAAAACTATTTAAAGTGACGAAGTTTTAGTTTCACTTCTCACATTTCCCATACGTGTGCATTTCGCACAGATTATGGGTAAAGCTATCAAGCTAGGCTGGCGATAACGTTAGCAAGCTAGCTAGCTAATAATGACAGCGTTGAGCTGTATTGTTGACAGTTCATGATTCAGGATAAGGACTTGTGGGCGAAGACCTAATAATACCACAGACTAGTATGCCAATGCTTATATAATCTGACAAACTACTAACGTTAGAGGATTTAGGTGTCCAATTGGTTCTGACTTATAAAATCAGAGAATCAAGGCTATCCGATGACAAGAAACAACCAGGAGTTACTCCGATGACAAATACAATCAGACTGGACTCGTTTGTTTGACCCTTTCAGTTAAGTTTAATGCATTTTGCTAGTATTTCTAATAGTTATGAACCAGAAAATGTGCCCAATAACCACCCTGGATATTGCCACCGTATCCTGAATGGGAAATCCAACTTTGTAGTCTTCACATTTTTTTCCCGTAATACAACTGTACAGCTCAGTTTTGATTTGTGAACATGAACAAGTCTCTCTGTAAACTGAACACCGGAGAGACTAGCCTGACATGCGTACGTTCCATGGGTCAGGCTATGGAGAGACAAGACTCTTGTGATGTCATCAAGAAACAAATCTTGAAGCTGCTCCTTAGACATTGAATTATGAAACATTGTAGAGGACACTATAGTTGCTTCTGAATTCCTTGTTTGTTCTGCATACATAAAGTAGTGCATCAACTACATTGTGTTGGAACTTACTGACCAGTACATGGAGTGCAGTATGTGGGAGGGACATGGGCTACTACATACTCTGAAAATATTCCAATGAGTATTTTCTGACCAGAATATAACATTTTCAGGATAGTTTTACATTCATAAATGAAATCACAGCAGTAGGTGTTCACCGGTTGATACCAAGTGCATCACATCAGCTGCCTGCTAACATGGTGGATACTGTACATTGTAGTGTTGTGACAGTGTATAATTACTGTCAAGGAGGAATGAGTTCAGTAATCTTTTACTACTCGGTACAAAGTACTGAGGCTGCTCCATAGACAGTGGGTTGGGAAGGTGTTGGGATGACACAGAGAGCACGCAGAGGAATATTCTGATTATATTGATACATTTCCTGTTTCAGACCTGAGAATCATTTTTGCTCAATTTATGTAAAGTTACAAAACTGTTAAGCAACCACAGTGTACAGAAATAGGCAAATATATAGCTTTATAAAAAGAAATATAATAACAATGAGGAAATCGCATCTTTGTACAAATCTGCATTGTTTTGATCCTAAACTGCATGGGACTAGCATAAAATTGATCTATTTGTAATGGTGAGACTCTTGTGGTTCCAGTCTAGGCGAATTTAATCAATTTAATTTAATCATCTTGAGATGAGAGGTCAAGGGATTCCATTTGGCCATACACATTTTTGTTACAAACTGCTTGTTACAATTTGGATAAGAATTTCCTGGTAAGCTAGCATGAAACAGCTGGTATCTACAGATTCCTCGAGGTCTCTATCCCTGTCTTCACTCTAGTCTTAAAACTGAGCCCTGTAGAGCCTTCAAAAGACAGCAATGTCAGTGGGAACGCCCGTGGGACTGATAGTGTTAAAGTCCTTCCCTGTATCTGCATTTTGGAGACACATGTTCATATTCCAAAAATCTCGACAAAACTATCCCAAAGTTGTAGGTACAAAATGTGAGTTTTGTCTGTCTTAAAGTGGAATTATTTGATTCACCATGCTTCAGCTGTTGGTGCTGGTGGAACGAGCACCAGTGAGACGTATAGGCTAATACGCAATAACAATGGCAATGTGTTAGATTTGGCACATTTACAATGGGTGTATAGCTTATGATCCTGTGACGTCACAATAAGTATGATCTGCATCACAGCATCCACGATGACGGCCATTAAGCATGCTCTCCAGAGGGACATCTTCACGCCCAACGATGAGCGTCTCCTCAGCATTGTTAATGTCTGCAAGGCAGGCAAGAAGAAGAAGAACTGCTTTTTGTGCGCAACAGGTGGGAGTCTAAATAATAAATAAATCTAATAAAATGTCCAACACAGAAAAATGGCAAAGGTTTCATATGTCAGACGTATGTGTCTTTCCAGTGAGTAATGATCTTCATTGCTTGCTAGAGGAACCACTTACACACAATTTTTTTTCTTTGCCCATTCCAGTTACAACAGAGAGGCCAGTCCAAGTGAAAGTGGTGAAAGTGAAGAAGTCAGACAAAGGGGACTTCTACAAGCGACAGATGGCCTGGGAACTTCGAGACCTTGCGGAAGTGGATGCCAAAGATGCAAGCAAGGTTAGCAAAATACATTGCCCCAATGAGATGGTAGATGCCTGAGATTATTGGGCATGTGACATCTACCGTCTAAACTTTATAATTTTTAACTGATGGTGAATCCTTGTCTATACTGCCTCCAATATCGCCATCTGTCTGAAAAACATAATTCGGCCATAATGAATATTACTAAGGCAATTTACTGTGGAAATACTGTATATGTGAATTGGCTGTTAAGTAAGGGATAATGAACGAGGGGCAGGGCGTTGTGCAGTTTAAATGACAGATGCGGAGGTTGTTTAAACTGTGCAACACCCGGACCCAAGTTCATTATCCCGCTTATACAGCTTTTCAGTGGAAAACATAATTCTGAAAACAAAATACATCTTTTGCACATATTAGCTTTGAAAAGTTTATCATTTATGGTAAGAGTTATACTGTTTCCATAGCAACCCATGTGGTCAGACCAATACATGGAAAACAATAATTCAGACCCATCTGTCCCTATGCAATGCAAATAGTCTGGACTCCTCTCCAGCAAGTAGTTAGGTCCCTAGTAATGACCTAGCAACCAGTAATTTTTATAGTCCCCCACCAAACTCTAACATCATATCATGATATGCAATAGCCCTTCTACTGTATTAATTCACTAGCACCATAATGTTAGAATGAAAAGGCATAGCTACTAAGGGGGTAAAGCATAAATTATATCCTACCAGCAATCAGAAACTTGAGACAGAGAAATCAAAAGTAGCAGAGGAAAACCTACTCCATCCATCCCTATGCATTTAACATATCACTTAGCCTGCTGATGATGATGATGATCATAACCAAGCTGAAAGCTGTCTAACGTTATTTCAGTGGCTTTACAAATTGAACAAAATAAAGATAATATTACACTGGTTAGCTCAGTGTATATGTTGGCACTGGAAAATCAGACAAGCCATTCGCGTGTTGTTATATCTTCATCGGACATGCAGCATGTTAATGCCGGACATTCATAAAGCTGCTGTGACATCATGTAGGTTTGTCCAGGAGTCCTCAGTGCGTCACTCACAGAGTGGTCTTCTTCCCATGTCAAAGGCAACCTTCTGTAATGTGGATGGCTTCTAGCCATTACCGTCCTGTCTTTGGCAACACTAACATCAACTGACGTTAACGCTAAATAGCAAACTTGAATTCTCTCTTTGTCCATGACTTGTGCTATACGTGTTCTTTTGTTGTCAACTTCCTCACTTAATACTGACATATTCTCTATTTTATAATTCTCGTGGTTCAGGAAAACCCAGAGTTTGACCTTCACTTTGAAAAGGTGTACCGGTGGGTGGCCAGCAGCACGGCTGAGAAAAACTCCTTCATTTCCTGCATTTGGAAGCTGAACCAGCGCTATTTGAGGAAGAAGGTGGAGTTTGTGAATGTCAGTTCCCAGCTATTGGAAGGTATATAGAGTTACTCTGTCCTTAGCCACCCTGAGAAAGTGCATGGCAGTTTTTCATGAATTGACTACATTTGCATGCCTTTTTTTCTCCGGATCCCAATCCCTTGAACTCCTCCTGTATTTTTTCTGCTTGAGTAATTATTTGTTTTATGTACTTTCTAAATGAAAATCTTGACTGGCTTTAGCTTTTTTTTACCTTTCATAGTTGGAAGATTTTGGTGCCGAATTTCTTCCATAAATGTCTTGATAAATTAATAGATGGGAAAACAGTTCTGTGTGTTACTTCACTGTTGATCAAGGGGTTTGTTTATTAATGGCATGTGTAAGGACCAAATAACGCCGCCTCTTCTTTGGATCCTGATGTGTGGTGTGTCTTTCTGTGGCTAAACTCTTCTTTATTCTCACTCTCTTCTCTTAAACCTTCTCTGGCCAGAACTTCCTAAAGCGGAAGGTTGGTAGGACTTGACTTTTCCCCCTTTCATCTCCTCTCCATTGTATTCTCACTGTGTCAAAGCACCATTCTCATTATAGATTCATACATTGTTGAAAGCTGTTTCTCTTCTTAGAATTTGGCCATAGAGTGGTTGCCACCGACTAGGGACGGGCATGATTAATCTATTTTATTATTGTTTTTATAATTTAAATGGATATTTAGCTCCAGCTTTGACAAAATAGTTTTTTTGTTGGTACTTTTGTACCTGTTTATGATAATTCAGTGGATAATTTATTAACTTATGTTGTCCTTTTCTAACCCTTCTGCTACAACTCTGTACAGGGCTTTTACTTTTTCTAACCCTTTTCCCTCCGCTACAACTCTGTACAGGGCTTTTACTTTTTCTGCATTTCAGAACCATCCTGACCATAGACCTCTCGAGTGTTGTCATAATAAAAAACAAAACAGTTTTTGGGCCTATGGCAACAATTCAAGTTTTCCATTTCCTGTTTACCAGTATTTTTGTCCTTTACAGTGCATTTGGGGAGAGAGGTAAAGTGACGTTTTATCGGAGGATTCTTTGTTTCATTAACTAGTCTATTTTTAAGAGCCATATTGCTAACTCTAAAAGGGCCGATGTTTAAATTTCATCACGCCTCCACTATGAGAATGCAATGAAGCTGGTGATGTCGGGGCACCTGTGCTGTAATGCTAAGCTAGTTTTAGCTAGCATTTTTTCCTCTTTTTTTTAATTTATTTTTTTATTTTTTTATCGCTGCTTTGAAATTAAAAATCCCCCGCCTTATCAAAGAGAGAAATCGATATTAGAAGACCTAATTTAAGATAAAGAGCCTGTGTAAATGACAGATGAAGCTAAGGGCGATCTTTTGATAATCTGTTCATTTTCCCATAGCCGCGGAAGACGGGTGGAGACGGACTCCCTTATTTGGGCAGAAAAATTATGACAAACTTGAGAGGTCTATTTCCTCCATCCACATTGGTCCCTTCATTAGAGTTGTAGAAGTGTGTCAGAATGAGCCATAGTAAATGGTCTTGTTGGGTAAGCTTTTGTTGTGCACAACAGGGATGGAAAAGTAATTAAAAAAGGTCATGCAGGTAAGACTACACATATCGTAGCTACTTCAAACTATAAATAGGTTGATTCATTATTCAAAAGGCTATCATAAAAGGACAAAAAGAGATTATTTACTTATTCCTGCTGGCTGAAATCATTTTGCATTCATGAAATTGAAACCCACTTGCAACAGTAGCTTGACATCTGTCCTCCGCTCCGTTTACATTGATGTGTCTTCAGATTGTGTTTCACATATTTTCCTTCTTACCTGTTGGCAAACAGCATATCAAACAATGTGTACACTGCATGAAATAGGTGTTCTAGAAATAGACTGCTGAATTGTATTTCAATTAATTGATTGATTTCGATAATGGCATAATTAACGTAATTAATCTATCTGTGATAGTTATAAAAATGCCCATCTCTTTCCCTGAATCAACATTTGCCTGTTATTATTCTTGGGGGTTGTACGAAATGACATTACTCCTGAATGAAAGATGCAGTGAGAGTGTTCATACAGTATGTATATGTCTCGAACTAAGGTTTGTTTTGTTTTTCATGCCTGATACAGTACACATACAGTTAATTTGCCTATTGGTGTGTACCTCTCAATCACCCTTGTCCATTTCCCTTGCTTGGGATCAGAGTCTGTGCCAAGCGGCGAGAGCCAGAGCGTTGCCGGGGGCGATGAGGACGCTTTGGACGACTACCAGGAGCTGAACGCCCGCGAGGAACAGGACATAGAGAGCATGATGGAGGTGTGCGAGTACGCCATCTCCAACGCCGAGGCCTTTGCAGAAAAACTCTCCAGGGAGCTGCAGGTTCTAGACGGGGTGAGTGAGACGCAATCGATCCCTTATGCTCTCTCTATGTGAATTCACTTGTGAGTTGTTGAATTTCACTGAAATTTGCCCTTACGTTTGTAATTCTGGAAATGTTGTTGTATGAGTTGTTAGCTCTCAGTGAGATGGTTGAAAGAAGATTTTGTGGTTATGTTTCTGTACCTATGTTAAATATCTTGGTAAAAAAATGAAGATATAGGTACGAGAACATGGCTGTCCATAAAATCTTCTTTCAACAATCTCAGACAATGCAATTAATAATGTTGTAGGATTGCATTTTCCTCGCTTTGAGGGCTCATAAGTCAAAACTCATAAAGCAGTTATTTTTGTTTATTTATAAAAAAATGTCAGTAAAGAATCTGCTTTTGCTGAATTACATTGTAAAAGTACATTTTGGTGAACCTTCCCTATAGACAAAACACTCTACACCTTACACCCACGCGTTCTATAACGTCTTGTCCTGTCGCCGTAGGCCAACATTCAGTCGATCATGGCGTCGGAGAAGCAGGTGAACATCCTGATGCAGCTGCTGGACGAGGCGCTGGCTGAGGTAGACACTATAGAAGGGAAGCTGAGCAGCTACGAGGAGATGCTCCAGAGCGTCAAGGAGCAGATGGACCAAATATCCCAGAGCAACCGCCTCATCCAGATCAGCAACACCAACAATGGCAAGCTGCTGGATGAGATCCAGTTCCTGGTGGTGAGGAACACACGGGGGAATCTCTGCCACATAAACCATGCTCTTTAGATGATCTCAGGATAGTTTGTATATTCAGTTTGTATGTATTACTTCAAAAGCATTCATCCCCCTTGATGTTTTTTTTCCCACACTGTATGTTAGAATTTTCTTTTTCTTTTTTGATGTATTGATTTGGGGGTTTTTGTCTGATATCTACACAAAGTCCTCTATTCTATCAAATTAGAGGACATTGCACAAATGTATGTTAAGCTATAAAATCCTTACCTTTCTAAAATATGAAGATCCATTTTGTAAGATTTTAAGCATTACGATATATCCAAGATGTCATGAATTGAGAAGGATCAATAAATGAAGATCCTCTTTTAAAAGCCTGTCACCAGTACTCTCTGAAGTGACTGTAGGAAGCATAGCTACAAAGTTTATTGATAGTAATATTTCTTGGCTTGATTTGATGATCCTTCAGAACTACATGGACCTGTCAAAAGGGCACATCAGAGCCTTGCAGGATGGAGATCTCTCCTCACCTAAAGGCATCGAGGCCTGTATCAATGCCTCTGAGGCACTTCTGCAGTGCATGAACGTGGCTCTCAGACCAGGTGAGTTTCCAATATCAGTCATCCTCAACCAGGGGATGCAAGATGATTTTGAAATCCATGTTGAATATATATTCATTTTTAGATATGTTGTGACTTTTGTGTGTGCAATGAAGTATATTTGCAGCCTCTAAGCTTCCTCCAGTAATTAATTGAATCAAATTGACTAAATAGGGAATATTTATATATATATATAACATTCTGTGAATGTGCTGTTCCGTCGGAGATCCTGTTGTTTTCATGGATGCAGCAAGGTTGAGATCCATTGGTCTGACATTGTGTGATGTGATGAACCTGGATATTAAGTGGGAACTGTTTTTCTCCCATAGGCCATGGCCAACTGATGGCTGTGAAACAGCAACTCCACCTGTTCAATGAGCTGAGAGACACGTTCGCCCGACGCCTCACAAATCACCTCAACAATGTGTTTGTTCACCAGGTAACAAAATCCCACGGCAACATAAACTTCTTCACCTAAATCCAAGCAAAGGAAGATTACTACTATTTATTTTAACACTCCTTAAAATAAATATGTGGTTGAGCCAGACTTTCTCAACCACATAAATTGAAACAATTGTGATGCCATCACTATCTTTAGAGTCATACAAGAAATTCCTGTATAATACAGCAATGCAGCCCAATTCAAAGCATAAAAGAGCACTCTGTTGCTAATTACTTTGTTTTCAGTCTTTTTTAAGCATCAAAAGATAATATGTTTCCAGAATAATACTCTTTACAATACTTATCCATGAAAATTGGATATCAAACTTAATTGACATTACACTTTTGTTCAACATTTATTATGCAAATTTACTTATCTTTATCTTTTATTGTCTGGGAATGGCTTAGTTCGAAGTCAATGTAATAGTAATGATAAATGTAGATTATAAAAAACGTTTAAACTTAAATTTAAATAAGATTTCTGCCCTAAACTGGGTAATACAATAGAGTGAGTGAGAGGAAAGATAGAGAGAGAGAGAGAGAGAGAGAAAGAGAAGGAATTGCACGCAACAGCAGACTGAGCACTAGACTCGAACTTGTGACGATGTGAATACATGGTATGCACATTAGCCCGCTGCTCCACAGATGTCCCGGTCCAGAGTTTTTTGACAGGCTCTCTCTCTCTCTCTCTCTCTCCTCATCCTCTTCCTCTTCCCAGTTAGCTCTGATCCTCCTGCTGTGCTCTTTCCCTCCTGTTCTCTTCCTTCTATTCTTGACTCAAGTGTGTGGCTCACTTTGAATCACCCCCCCCACTCTGCTCTCTGTCTCTGTGTCAGTTCAACCACTTCAGTCACTTCAAAATGACCATCCCTCAGTTCTATAGGTCCTCCTGTCTGTCACTTCCAGTGAGTACCCTCACAGCAC
>OMKL01000401.1:0-13165 GCA_900302295.1 Parasudis fraserbrunneri
TGAGGGGTTTCATTATACAATGCAGCATAAACATCGGTACCTGAAAATCATTACTCAGTATTAAAAGAAATATAGGCTATATCATATGATTCCATCCTCAGGAATGTAATTAGTTTGCAAACAAGGGGCTTAAGTTAGCTAATAACTTGAATGAGAGAATTGCATGAATTTATTAGAATATATATATTTCTTTATTTTCTTTCTTTTTTCTTTTTTTTTTCTTTTAGTAATGGTGGATGTTTCCTTTTGGAGTGAAACTCCAAGAGTACAAAAGTATTTCCTTCAAAAGAATACTCTAAAAGAAACCAAAACCAGAGATTTAAAGAATTGTAGCATCGTAGAGCACAGGATCTGTGAAGTGTTTCACACGGGTCCTCTTTACAACAAGCAGCTCATGAGGACCACGACTCCTGAAGACTAAAGACAAAGATTAAGGGGTTATTTTCATTGTCGACTTACACAAGGCAGTTGAAATTTGTCTTAAATCGCATGTCCCTCCTAGTTTAGACATCACAGTCCCACACACATTTTTCATGTCATCAGAGAGGTCATAGCGCAGGGTCACCGGTGGTACAGTGCCCCCGGAGCCGTTAGGGGGGGTTCAGCGTCTTGCTCAAGGGCATCCCCGACACGCTGCCAGCGGGAGCTGGGATCGAACCGGGAACCTTCGGATTACCAGGGGGCCGATCTGCTTCCTGAGCCACTGCCACCCCAAACTACGTTATTTCAATTGAGTTAACCCCGTTGGGATCAATGGCAATCAACTCCAGTGTAGCTTGTGAGGTAAAGTTGGTCTCCGGGGCTCTGTGGAGGAGCTGGGGTCGTCACTCTGGACCGCTGATTGGCCACGGATTTAGGTGATGAAGCCCAGTGACCCGGCCTCACTACAGATAATTGGGAGTGTGCGGTCAACTGGGAAAACGTCTTATTGTCCTTATTTCTCCCTCAAAACCCTAAACTATGTTAACGTTACGCGATTAGAATGAAACCGTGCGAGTTAAAATAGATGGCGTTGATGGGTTGTTAGAATGAAACCAGCATCTTTCAGAATGCAATATCTTGTTCATTTTAAAAGTGATTTTATGCCCTTTAGGAAGACGACCTATGTGCTTTCTTTCTCACCGATACCAGAGAACTGCCATGACAAAAAAAAGTGATGGGTCGCTCATTAAAAAGCCCCATATATTCCACATTAACAATTTTATGCGAAATCTGTGGAACATGTTTGTTCCAATTTTTTCCAAAGAAACTAGTCTAAATCTAAATTTAATTATTTTTTTTCCATCACTTCTTTCTTCCTTTGTATTGAAAAGGCCGTTTTTGGTGGGTATAGTACGCACCAAATTTTAAACTCATTATTCCCATCCCTGCCTGGCTACCTCACACCCAAAAGTTAAAAAAAATAATAATAAATAATAATAATAAAAAACTTTTGCAAACTGGGCCATACATTAGGTAGGCGGTGTTCCTGGCTCCAAAAAGGCAAGCTAATTGATTAATTAAAACTAACTGATTGCTTGTGTCCTTGGTGTGACATCACAAAGACTTTTTTCAGATAACAACACTGGCTAAATGGCAAGGAGTATCTATGTAATTTTCCCCTAGCACCTAAATAACATTTCAGATTGCCAAATCTATACCCAGACTAGGCAAAACCCATTTTCACCGCCTGGAATCACCACCCTATCACCACCTACCCAATCCCTAGCCGTCTGGACCACTGGAATAGAGGTCTACATTGTCTGTCCCCTCTTTGGTCACAGCAGTAATTTTTCTATGGCCATAGCCTCTGATAAAAATTACGATTAGCCACAATAATTTTACTATGTAACACACAAATGCTCCGCTTTTGAATTCCAATGTTATGATTATAGCTTCAGAACATTCCTACTTGCCATACCCTTCGAATTGGAACATAACTTGGATCTAGAAAAGTAAATCCAACTATTCAGAGAAATTATTCGAATGACAGGAAGCAACTTTTGACCAAGGACACAGTGTCATAGATCATTCTCGTATAGACTGAACCAGTCTTAACAGGAAGTGCCATGCCTGTTGTGTGTGACTGACTGAGTGAGTGAGTGACATTGCTGGTCCATGAGGTGCCACGCATCTTAAAAGTGGAACTAGTGGACAGCTGAGAGAAAAACGGGTCTTCAGAAAATGTGTATCACGTATTTTCCCACATGTGCACCAGGACACGCGAGCATATGCATGAGGACGCACAAGCATGCGCACAACGACACACGAGTACACCACAAGTATGAGGGCATGTGTGAGCACTAACTGGTCGGTACTTCTCCCTCTGAATCTAATGAGCTAAGAACCTGTCAGTCAAAGGAAGGAGGTCCTTACAACTTTGCTGAGCTTAAAGTTAAAGTCAGACTGGATTGTAAACGATGCAAGAACAACAAAAACGGTGAAAATGGACTTTGCAAAGGTTTTATGAGATAAGAAATTAATTCAGCCCGTAGATTATGGAACAGCAATAGACCAAATTCGCTTGACATCATCATGACAAAAACAAACATACTTCCGGGTAGATAACTTCGGAGCCAACCAAATTGGAAGTGGTGTGCTGGTGTGGCCTCCAGATTGCAGCAACTCTAGGGGGCAATTACCAGGGGTGGAAAGTAACTTTTCCTCAAGTACTGTAATTAAGTGCAGTTTTGAAACTGAAAATAATACACAGATGGCATTGGACACCACAAAAGTTATTTAAATGTAATCTAATGCCAGAGGACTGTTGTTGATAGAGATATAAAAGGTGACGGTGACTATTTTGCACACTCTGATTATGTCCAGTACTGAGGGACTGGTGGAATAGTCCGAAAAGTTATATTTGAAATTGTTCAGAGACAATTGGCCTATCTCAAACTCCGCCCTCTTTTCTTGATCCTCCAATCACAACTGTTGCTTCTGAAGAACGCAACAGCTGTGATTGGAGGATCAAGAAAAGAGGGCGGAGTTTGAGATAGGTCAATTCCCAGTCACTGTAAAGTTGTTTATGTTGGGATCAACAACTGAACTAAAGGACTCAGGTCTCTCTTCCTTTGAAAAGAGGTGGATTATCCTGCCCATCACAACAGCTGAGCACACACTCTTGAGACACTGGAAAAAACACACTCACACACCCCTTTGAAGAGTGGGCTACAACTATGGCTCATAGGGCTAGTTATGAGAAGATCTCCTCCTCTCTTTTGGATAAGCTAAGACCATTTTGAGTTTAGGGAAGCTAGGGGTTGTCAGGAAATCACAACTTAATAGTGTTATGCCTGCTCATAACACATGAATACAATTGGGCTCTTTGGATCCAAAAGTCTCAGCTTTACAGTGAATACTATACCCAATTCATGAGAGTCCAACACTATTTAGGGTACCAAAGTATACAGACACTGGAGGGGGGCATAGTTGTAAAGGTGAGACTCCTGTGGTTCCAATGAGTCCATTTCCATTGAGATATATTGTGGTTAAAGGTCAAGGGACCCCTTTGAAAATGGTCATACCCATTTTTTCCCTGTCCAAATACTGCTAAATTTTAGACCAATATTTTGCCCCTTTCCTGTTAAGCTAGCATGACTAGTTGGCATCTACAGATTCCTTATGATTCATGATTCTATCTCATATGATATTCTATCTTTGCTCTAGTGTTTACAGTTAGCCCACTATGTTCAGTTAAGGTAAACACATCCTGTGTGACTTCAACACATCCTTTTTGAGATCGTATACAGCCCCTGGAAGACCGTACCTTACAAAGGTTTATTTTTATTTTTTTTGTAAAAAAATAAAAATAAAAATAAAATACATTTAAAAAAAGAACTTGACGGGTAGGGTAGGGCAGCTGTATACTATGGCCTGAAATGCACAAATAACATCCCTATACTTGTATATTTATACTTTTAGGCTACTTCACTACATTTCTCACTTCACTACATTTATCTGAACGCTGCCATTACCAGCCATTTCAGGTGTATGTTTTTGGCACCTTTTCCTCTGAATTCTATCTTGGAATTCAAGAACTCCACAGCTTTCAATGACCCATAGCCATTGTTATATCATCATTAGAATGTTCAGGTCTCAAAATTCGATCGCACATGTGAGATCATACACCTGAAAAGGCTAGCTACCTTGTAGAAAACGTTTAAAAAAAAAAAAAACATGATAAGCTGATGAAAATGACGCACTTATGCTCTATTCTACAGAGTAAGTAATCAGAATAAGTATTACTGGTCAACCACTTTAACATCACCTTTTAAAGGTCAATGCATAGAAGATTGAACATTCCAAAGCACTATAGTAGCCTACAAGAATGTTATACAGTTTAACTTGTGGCATATCCAATATTGAATACTTTAAGTAAGTGACATTTTAATGGGCTTTTAATTACACTATAATATGTGTCAAGGTGTTTCTATTTTATTTGAGCAAAGGAACTGTGGCAATTGTGTACTTTTTCTACCACAGGTAATTATACCAGTGTGCAATTAGTGGCAGCCCATAACCTGTATGTCAGCCAGTCCCATATTGCTGCCTACCGAGGATGATCCAGAATAATTGATGAATGCATAAAATCTAATATGAATGTTAATATTATATTCATATTCATATATGAATATTAAATGGTTGCCACTTGAAAGTAAGGGGTCTATAAATTACGCATATGGTCCTTACAATCTATTAATAGCCTAATAATTTACAAATTATTATTATTATTTACAAATTAGGCTACTATGGGTCCAGAAAATGATTATTTACAGTAAGTAGGCTAATTAGCAATCAATCATTAATAAATCATGATCCAATACTTATAAATCATTATATAATAGTTTGTCCATGTTGCCCACCAGTAGGCCTAGTTATTATGTATTACTAAACAACTTTGTTAGGGACCTATTTAGTTTTACAATCTGTTGCAAAATGTATGTTCTTCATAAAACAACCCACTGGGGTAGAAATGGTCAACTTCGGTGATGAGCCATGTTTTTGAAATATGATCCCATAAACATTTTTGTTACAGCACCAACACACTTCGGCTGTTGCGATTCAGCTACAAAGTCAAAGTATGATTTGATGATTTGCTTACGTAGGCAAGCCACTCAAGTATTTGTGATAATGTATCGTTCTGTCTTTTTTTCCCCAAAAATTGTGTACACACGGGACTTAAAATGTTCTCACTTCACACAAACGTTATTCCTCGAAGCAGAGGCTGCAAAAACAAGCGGTACAATGTAGTGAAAATAGCATACATTCGCGGAATCAAGAAAGCAATAAAAGTTTAAACTAGTTGGTCAACAACAAAGCGTGCATTTTCAACAATTACATTATGCACCATTTCGTCGAGACATTTGCAGACAAGTAGGCTACAACGGGACGGGACAGCTCACCTTTCTTGGTGGGGGTTGCATTCTAATTTCTTGACATAAAAACTCTACAAAAGACGAAAGTTAATCCGGAAAACTCCGTGCAAAGGCTTCGAAAAAATTATAACAACAGAACGCGAACCACGCTCGGGTAAATTAAGTCTGGATCAAGCGGCCATGACGACCCAACTGAGTAGGCTACACCGTCAGAGTCCTCTTGAAAATACTGGCCTCAGGGAACATAAAAGCGAAGTTTGCGATGCAGCGGGGTTTCCGGTGGAAGAGAGACTAGGGGGTGATGGCGACACGCTGAGGAAATGCATGGGAATAACGGTGGTATTTATCCCTCTAGTGGCCACGTCCTTTCCATAAGCAAGTGGATTAATCAGGGATTAGATGATGCATCTGTCTGACCCCTACATCTGTGCATGTGTGGTATTCAATGCACATATATTTCGTTTTCAGATCATCTCCTGCAATGCAGCCGCAGCCTTCTATAACTGGGCCTACTGTCCAGTCATGATCTGTAGAGAATTTCCAGGCTGCACGCGCAACAAAACTGATATAAAGTAATATGCCTAGGACTATATGCCTAAAGTGGATTTTGTATTATTACAGGATGAAGGCCTACTACAGATGACCTAGGCTAAATTATCTCTACATGTGTCTGAGAATTATGGGACGATGTTAGAGAACGATGAGCTTGTGTCCATAAAATCACTGGTTTGACTCCCCAGACCAGCTGGGGGAAAATCTGGGTTTAGGGAAGTGAGTGAGAAACTACTGTCGAAGTGCCCTTAAACAAGGCACCATTACACTAGGCTACCTGCTCCGGTGAAGCTGCTCAATGGTCAACAGCACAAGGCTGATGATTCAAAGTAATTCTCATTAACACAGCTCATTGGCCACAGTTGTCATTTAATAATGATCACCTGTTATTTGATTACAATCACCTGTCATTAGCCTATCAAAACGTCTGTGATAATCATTGTAATCAAATACTATGAATTGGTCAGTTTTAAGGTATCACACTTCACTAAATGTGAGTAGGTAGGTATAACATTGATTTCCCCTGTAACTACACCACTGGGGAAAATATGTTTTATTTCTAAAGCTTGGAAAAGGATTCAAAAGGATCTTTTGAATTACGTACACTACATTATATAATTGAGATACATCTATTTATGTTGATGTATGTCAAGGACATTACAGAGTATGTATATATATATATATATACACATACATACACACACACACACACACACTATCTAAATGTTTTTTGTTTTGTTTTTCTTATTATTTGTATTGTTGGTCTCACACCTTGTGTGAAGTTGGATCATGTCTTGTAAGCCCATGTGGGCCGGGCATCATTTGATGTAAGACACTATAACATAACAAGAGTTTATTCATCCAGTCTGTTCAAACCTGATAAGCCACTGATAGAAACTTGCAGGGACTTGCTCCTATTACTACAATTATCAGTGAGACAATAAACAAACAAAATAAAAAGCACAAGGGTAGACTGGGCTTATTTTTTGTTGTTGAAAGATTTTAATAGTTTTTGAATGTTCAACATACAGTAAATATAATAGGTACAATTACAAACATGGTTTACTTCGATCACCTGGGATCACTCACTGATCCTCATACAGAACATAAAAACAAAAACAAATTTACACTTCATATACACAAGTCTGATGAGGGTCTCCGCCTCAATATAGTCCCAACCTAGTGTTACAAATGTTCTGTCACCTTTGTTGTATATTTTAAGACAGAACATTGCAAGAGAGCTGGGTAATTGGTTAGGAGGTCTTAAAGGAAAACTCCACCCAAATAATATAGCAGATTTATTATGCCCGTAATCTCACACACATCCCAAAATAACAAACTGTCTTGTGTAAATTAATTTGGTTTGAGAGTTATTGAGTTAGAGAGTTGGAATGTGTGATGTCACATATTCCAGGAAGAATTCAAATACAACTCAGTGAAAAGATGAAAATGAAAATATATCAAGACATTATTAAATGATTAACAGATCCTGGACAGGCATATGTAAAGGACTTGATATGTTGTTGTTTTTCTTGTTGTTTTTTTTAAAATTATTATTTTATTTTTTATTTTCATAATTTCACTTAGCTGTATTTAATACCTCCTGGAATATGTGACATTAAAATGACATCACACATTCCAACTCTTTAACTCAATTACTCTCAAACCAGATTAACTTGCACAAGACAGTTTATAGTTTTGGTATATGTGCAAGATTATGGGCATAATAAATCTGCTTTATTTTTTGGGTGGAGTGTTCCTTTAATCTCAAGGTGCTGACTCTAAATTCAGTCTGAACAAAATTATATTGATATTTCTTTTTGGAAGACACAGAGCATATTTCTCTATGAAAATGAGTATTCAAATCAAAGTTGGACAAAGCTGAATGACCAAAGGAAACTGAAACAGTAAAGTGATATCTACTCTTTTGAAGTTCAACCATGGGGAGATTTTCAACCATGGACACTGGAACACTCCATATATTATTCCATATGTTCAACTAGCACTACATACAGCCATGCCTTATAGCATCAGCTATTTTCTATTCATAGTCCTAGAGGAGGATATTATGGGCTGCATGGTGTTTCAGTACCCAGGATAAAGCCTACTCTCACCCCCACTCCAATCATCCAAACAGACTTGTATTCTGAAATACACCTCTAAAAAATCCCCCAGGCAAGCCACTTCAGCTGGACTATCTTATGAATAATAAACATCAATTTGTCAATAAAACCTTAAATAACAATTATGATGCAAAGCACTTAAATTACATACCAGAAATGAAATGTTATAATTCTTTAAAAAAAAACAAAAAAAAAACAACAACTATAGTTTAAACATGAGGTTATACTCATGGTTGAATTATTATAATGAGGTTTTAACCTCGACCATTTAGAGCTCAGCATAGCATTCACATAGCATTTGTTCTGTGCAACTAGTCATATGCATTGTTGCATTGTTCAAGTCTTGCATCACATTACAAGTTCTGAATAGCACTACAAAATAATATTTGTCAATGGACTCCGATGAAAATAAAAATGTCTCAAGTGCAAGTTAAGAGTTGAATGTTTACCATAATATTCTTAGGCCTATGTATTAATTAAGTTATAGTAGGGGTAAGTTATTCTGTGTGATATGTCTTTCATAGGAGAGAACAGAGGAGGAGTTAGTGCTGTACAGCAGAAGTTCTTAAACTTTTTCTGTTAAGGACGCTTTCCCTGGGGCCCAGGTACATGAAAATATTGTTAGTACTCGTGTCATGGAGGAACCCAAAAGAAACACGGCAACCCATTTTGGGTCCCAATTTATAATCTAAGAACCGCTGCTGTACAGTCAAATGATGCTAGTAGTGAGATTATGGGAGAAAGTGCACACTCCCAGTGAAGTGCTGCCAACTCTAAACTTATACTGTAACTAGCCTAACTGTAAACTGTTATAGAAATAAAGTTTTTTATTATTATTGAAACAATTGCAAATTGTCAAAAGTAAAAAGGAGACAGTTGTACACCCTTCTCTGAAGTGTTTTACATTTATTGACCACTGACGTCTGAGAGCAACGTTTTCCTCAAGGTGTCTCTACCATTTATTTTTTATGGTCTATGGTCTCTACACACCCTGAAGGAAGTTTTGTGCTGAAATGTTGGTGCTCAATAAATGTTATCAATTGGAGAGAAGAGTGTGCAACAAATCTTCCTCTTTTTTGTTCTGTAATATACAGTCTGACCAGTACCACATGGAGCAGTTGGAGGTCACTCAAACTCAGGACACTAAATACATGCACGCACACCCACACAGAGAGGGAGAGACAGAGAGAGAGAGATAGACGGAGAGAGAGAGAGGGAGAGGGAGTGACAGACAGATAGACAGACAGATAACTAGACATGTGCCGGCAGTGGCCGACAGCGGGTATATACCCGAACGGCCCAAATTCTCAATCCACCTTTTGTGACCATACCCCTAATTCGAGCCATTGAGGAGTAGTTAATGTTTTTAGTTTTATGAGAATAGCACCACCATGAGGCCAGATGACTCAGAACTTCACAGGCCTCCTTGCTATGGTAAGGCAAATATATTTGTCAAGTTTGGTGGAAATCGGATCAGGAGATTTGAATATTGAACATTTGGCCTGATGGTATCGTTAGAGGAAAGGTCATGGGGTCACCAAAATCAATAGGGGTCATCCTCTAGGGGTCATAAATGTGCACTGCAAATTTGAAAAGATTATAATGAAAGCTATTCGAGTTATCGTGCTACATGAAAACTCTGAGGCAGTGGTCGGGGATATAATCATTTGCATCCCTATGTTTTGATATATTATCTTTGGCAAGCATCCCGCTAATCCAGGTGTGTGTTTTCCCTACTACTGTACCTTCAGTACCCACAGCCCGCAGAGGGTGAACATCATGTTTGTAGACAAACTTTTCCTCCAGGACCATCTGTACAGAAACAATGATCTGAGCCATGATGATCAGAAGGTCGCCTGAGGACAGAGAGAGCATGTTAAGCTGCTGAGGTCCAAAAAAACAACATAAAAACTCAGCGTTTCCCATACACAGATGTACATGTTTCCCACTCCATTTGTTAGCAGTCCACCACAACATCGTATGGACCCACCACAAATAAGATTTCCCAAAACTGACACAATAAGATTAATAGTGCTTCTTGTGAGGTATGAACAGTCTTTTCCACAGCTGACCTCAGTGTATCTAACGCAACCCGGCCAGCCAACACCGCAAATAACTTTATAACCAGTGGGAAACACTTTGATACTATAATGTAATTTCCCTTGACCTATCCCAAATAATTGTCCCATTCTACCCAGGCCTATCATCTATATGTGAACCACAGAATTCAGAGCAGATCTGAGTGGAGGCTCACTCTCTTACCGGTGATGACATCACTGAGATTGTGCTTGTCATCCCTCTGCCCACTGAAAAAGTCAGCCAGGCCTACGATCACCAGGCCCAGGATGGTTGTCAGGATGCCAATCCACTGGCTGGGCTTCAGGCGGCGTCCCAGGAAAGCCACAGACAGCAAGCCGGTGAAGATGATCACCGCCCCGCGCAGCATCTGGAAGCTGGAGGCACTTGTCATGTTCAGCGCTGGAAAGAGCACAAGGTCACGTTACACGTGACTATTGGAACCAAGGGGGTGGAGAGATGCACTCTTTGAATCTGTCCTAAAAGTGGGAGTGGCCATTGAGCCGTTGAGCCCATGCGCGTTGAAGTAACTAAACCCATCTTCGGGGTCTATATAGGGCTGCTCGATTATAGCAAAAATCATAATCATGATTATTTTTGGTCAATATTGAGATCACGATTATTTAACACGGTTACTCATTGACATCATGCATTTATTGAACTTTAAAATAAATAAATAAACAAATAAACAAACAAACAAACAAACAAACAAACAAACAAAATATAATATTTAAATATAATTCAACTGAAAAACAAATAAATTGTAGCGATTATTTTGTTTTCATAATTGTTGGAAGTAACTGGAAATAAAATGTGATTAATCGCCCAGCCCTAGCTCTATGTGGTGAAAGCAAAATGGCACGACCAGAACGCACTCCTGCTTCTAGCTCTCTGAATTGAGACAAGGAAGACGGGTTCCACTGCCAGGTGAACAACCCATTTCTGACTCCTTTACTGTTCTAAAATTCAATTTTGCGGGCAGAATAATGAAAGTGTGGGGATTTTATGATTGAAAAAGTTAATTTCCTGCTCTAGTTATTACCCTGAAATCTAGACTATTATACAGTATAAGATGATGTGTGCTTCTATGTGGGCATATTGTCCATGTTCTAAGCCTGTTATGGTGTAAAATTGGAGGCTATGAATGCTATAATAAATTGGAGGCTATACGTTGTTGATTTTTTGTTGCATTATACAGTGGCTTCCCTCCCCTCTTTTTTTTTTTTTTTTTTTACATGGAAATTTAGCCTCCACTGGGAAAAGAATTGTCAGCAAGAGGAAGGTAAATGTTGAGGTCACTTACCAACATACATGATGGAGGTAGCGGTCATATCACACATGGCAGGGGCGAAGAAGATAATGGGGTTGAAACTCCGGCCAGGGTTCATCTTGGGTTCAGGTCTACGCCTATCATGGCAAAGTAAGATGTAGAAAACAGCCAGACAACTGAACTCCCCCAGAAACATCCCGACTGCCTGAGAAGGGAACACAGAGGATAGACCCATGGGACAGACAGACAGAAAAGGGAAAGATATCAGATGTAGCACACATGGTTCACAAGATTATCTAATACAAGACTTTTTTTATGTGTGTGTTTGTGTGTGTGTTTTCTTGGGAGAAGATGTTAGTACTGTACCTGTACAAATGGGTGAGAGAATTGGTGTTTAGGTTCGCCATGGCAACCCTTAGCCGAGAACATGTCAGCCCATCTGATACACAAGAAGACTTGATTACAATGCAATTATGGGTATACCGTATGTTACAAAAGCAGACAAGTTCAAGCATTCACAACAGATGCAAATGTTTCATGATGACCTCAAGTACAACTAGGGTTGGGTGATAATTCATTATTATTGCTTATTGTATCAAGATCATATTGTCATGAAATTATATTATTGTGATATCGTCACAATTACGTCATTTAAATGAATGATAACAACGACATTAACTCAAATTTCTATCCAAATGAGATCTCCAAGGAGGGGATGTTATTTGAAAATAACAGTTTTGGTTTGATATCACACTTTACATTATCATGCAGTTCAGTGCGATGAACAGGAATTGGATTAGCCTATTTATCTCATGATTTTGCATATGTGAACAGATATCGTAATATAGCCATACTGAATCAAATCGATATCAGAAAACATTTCAGATGATTACGGTGAATATGAATTTCTTCCATATTGCCCAGCCCTGAGCATAACACTGTACTGTCAGACAGGTAGCCTAGGTTAATGAGTGGCTTACTCATTACTCATTACATTTGACTTTTATAGCAAATAGTCACAAAAAAGCATGACTGGCATGTGAGTGTTTCCTGTCGGGCTCAATATGCAAGGCAAGGGAATGTGAAGTGATGACACAGCTCTTCCCTCACACGCGAGAGCTTTTGGGCTCAGTGATATTCTTAAGAGATGACTGGGCTTGTTGATTGATCCAAGCAGCTCAGTAGTTCATCTGGGGTTATTGTGTATTTGGACTGTTTGGTCAGATAGCCCAATATGACTATGACATGAAAGTTCTTCTTATCTTACGAAGCTTTGTTTGTAACAACAACTTGTTTGGAGGAAAAGCCAGGTCATATCTAGAGAGCCAAGGTCTAAATGATGTAACAGACCTGTGTTTTGTTCTTATGAAGCAGCACAGTGCACTGGTTGGTTTCAGGTTACAATAATGTATTCCAGGCTGAGTGAAACCTTACCAGCATTTTGCTACAATTTCTCATTTAATGAAAGCTAACATTACATGACACAGCTTGCTAAAGCGGTGTCATCAGCAGTACAGTTAGGCTATATGCTTTCTTTATTGTTAGTGATACTTATAGGCATTGGATACTGTCCTTTCATGGACATACAGTACATAGTACTAAAGCAGACAGCAGCAGAAGTACAAGTACAAGTAGACAAAACCTTTGTTCTTAGCATGCAATAGGGAAGTTGAAGTGACACGATGGGCTATATAAGAGAAGTAAAACCCTGACTTTTACAAAAATGTTTTGCTGAAATGGCAAGTTGTCAGTACCCCCCCCCCCCCTCCTTTCCCCCCCCCTTTACT
>OMKL01000407.1:2810-16024 GCA_900302295.1 Parasudis fraserbrunneri
GTTGGGGGGGGGGGTGTTTTTGTGTGTGTGTTGCCTCCCTTCTCTGTGTGTGTATGTGTGCGCGTGTGTGCGTGTGCGTGCGTGTGTGTCCTCGTGTGTGTGTGTGTGTGTGTGTGTGTGTGTGTGTGTGTGTGTGTGTGTGTGTGTGTGTGTGTGTGTGTTTGAGTTTACTGCTGTCTGTTCTTTGTGATCATTCAGATCATTGTCCTGGTACCGAAATAAACCTTTACATTTCTGTACTCTTGACCTTTGCGGAAGGTTCTTTCTTTATTCAAAGTAGCAGAAACATTCCACCACAGGGAATCAAAGCGGCTCAGGCAGGTGCCGAGCCTAGGAAAGGGACATGCTGGCATCATGCCTTTCATTTAACAGTGATGGGCCTTGGGAAAGTTAAACTAATTATGACAGCACACAGATGCTGAATAGTCCTAGATGAAGTTAATCACACTGGCAATCTAAAGAACAGGTGTTCAACAGTGTCTAACCCCTCCTCTGGGATGAAAAGGATGATCACAATCTCCCTGTATAGCTGCCGTTCAACCGTCAACCATTTAGTAGACTTTTTGGCTTTCACTCTGGCCACAATTTGTATCTCTTCATGAACAAAATGCGATCCATTATCTTAAACTCAAACCCAAAAAGAGGGAAATTTTGTATTTTTAGGACATATTGAAAAATGATACATGTGAATCTCTTCACAATCTATAATTGGAGTCTTTCATTGTAATGAATAGCATTTTGCAGACATTCTCAATCCACTGAACCCTTATTCAGCGCAAGCTTGAGCTAATCATCCTCTATTCTTCGATCTCAATGACATGCTGAATGGCTCACTATCATTATCTTAATCTCCGTTTTCCATCTATTACTCAGTATTCAAACCAACAGTGGCATGTTATGTACTGCTCCAATAACCCAGGAGGGGCTCATAATTCATTTAATGAGCAACAGGATACATAAAACATCCCTTTCCCCAAATGCCCAAATCACAATGTGTTATCACGCAGAAATAATGTGGAGTAACCTATAAAGATAATCAGCATATATTGAAACTTGCCACTCCAGAGCCAGCGATGAATCTCACCGCTGTATGGACGTATGAAGAGACGTAAAACATCACTGAAGACGTTGGTGGACAATGACGTCGTGGATCATCTCAAACAAAAACACTGTGCTGCACACGCACACATTCAGTCCCTCCCAAAATCAGAGGCCAGGGGGTTGTTACTGAAACACTGAAAAGGGGAACTATGCCCAATTTCAGAATTCATACATGTTATTCCTATGGTCTGAGACGGTCCAAAAAATATGAGTGAACATGAACAACGCTCTCCCAAATCCAAGGACTAGAGTGCTAAAACTCATATTGTGTGATGTCATCGGGTAATAAGTCTGAAGCTGCTCCATAGACAGTGAACTGGGAGAGACGGTAAAGATGACACAGAGCAGCCAGGGGAATGTTCTGAGTATGTGGGTACATGTTCTATAGGGCTGTCAACTGTCCCGAAGAATACCATTCAAATATGAATAGGCTGAAATGAGGCAAATTCAAATGAAATTCAAATATTAACAATAAAATGTACATATCATTACCACATCGAAGCAGGCGTAAAATGCTTACAATGAACAAGTTCATTGTCTGTTGCATTTGCTATTATGGGAAATACCAATAGGATACTATCATTAGGCATTGGGCTGTGCATTTATTGGCTTGTATTACAGGCACTTTTTTCCAAAATCACAAAAAAGGGACAAGAACCAGTGATATGTTTTCAGTTCACCTCATCTCAATAATGTTTTATTTATTTATTTATTTACATTCAACTGGGAGTTTGGTATTCTAATTCATATATTCTTTTTCAAATTCAAATTAAATTCAAATATTGAAATTAATTCTGTAAGCCCTAATGAGCTGTGTTTCAAAACTGACAACACTACTACAGAACAATCATTTGGGTATAAAAAAAAATAAATAAATAATAATAATAATATTCTGTGAGTCCACAAAATCAGTTTCCCATTCATTGTCAATGGAGGAGCTCCAGACCATATGCCTAGCTAATGACATTACAAGTTTGAATCTTATTTCTCTGGTGTCTGGCTTTGGGAGAGAGTAGCTCATGTCCACAAATATTGATTCTTTCCTCGACCATGGAAATAACATATTGGATTTCTGTGGTGTTCCCCTTTAAGTGTAAAATCCTCTCTTATCTCCACTTTAGAAGCCTAATTAGAATATTTGCCATCAAAGAAGACTGTCCCTAAATGCAGTTGGGATTTAGTCCCCAGTTAAGGATCTTTAATTGCAACTAACTTTGGGACAGTCAGGGGACTGTCCTAACTGGCCAAAAGTCAGATAGCAAAATTCAATAGGCTTACTATGTTACATGTCACTTAAAAACCATTGAACTTGCAAATTAAGTTCAGAACTTTGTCAATGCTGGCAAGATACTCAAGATACAGCATCATAGTGCCACAACAACAAAAAACAAAAGTTGTTTTGCATGCGTATGTCGGCTTGCTCGTAAACCGTCTCTTTTTCCACCTACATGGTTCACTAAAATATGTTTCTGGTAACAGTTTAGGTGAGATGTAGTATCTGCTGGATCTTATTTCTCTCATATTTGATCTGCAACACCTAGTTTGACTGTTTGATCTGAATTTCATGAGCCAGGCACGCCGCAGTTCCGGAGTTGGGCGTGGGAAAAACACAGCTCATTTGCATTTAAAGCTGCAGACACAGAAACAGCCCATCGAGAACAGGACTGAAACAAAGGGGTATAGGACCACGCTAGAATGCATAATCTGAGTGGTATTTTCAGCAGCAAACTTCAAAGACATGTCTTGTGGACCTCAGAGACCTATAATAACTTGTTGAAAAGGAGTATAATATGGGACCTATAATTAATACAAATATTGGCTTGGTATCTGTATCGGCAGATACTCAAGGTTGTTGTATAAGTAGCAGTAATGAAAAGAGCCATCCCTAATAAAAATACAATGGTGAACCAGTACAGTATTTCTGTGGTAAATCTATAGCATATATGGGGAAAAAAACACAGGAATACTGTGAATCACAATAGTATTTCTGTGGGAAATATCTATAGTGTGTACTAAAAAAACGGAGAAATACTATAGGTTTTACTATAATTCATTTTTGTATGGGAAATTCCATTATTGGTGTTTTTGACGGTGGAGGGGAAAAACGCTATCTCAGGCACTGCTCCAAGATCACACATACATTTTCAGATGGGTTGAAATCTGACATGAAACAGCCATGGCGTATGATTTTCATGCTCCTCCAGTGACCGCTAATACCTTCAAGGGAAATTCCACCACAAAGCAGCAGTACTCATTTGCCAGATTGAGGCATAACCGATTAATTCGCTCTATGTGGCTGGCCAAAGCGATCTCTGCTCAGAAATATTGGCCGTGAAGGTGCTCATTTGGAAGAGCTTTACGTCGTAATGTCACGTAGCTCTGCCCTCTCTCAATTTAGAGGAACTACATTGGGTGAGTAATTTGAATTTCCTGATACCTCAATCGTCTCTCTCGATCACCTTCCCGCTCTCTCGCCAGGTATAACGGAGTAACCAGAGGTCAAAGTTCACCACCGCCCCTCCCTCTCTGTGTTTGGTAGGAGTTTCAACCGGCGTTTCTCGCCTCAGTGGAGTCCTTTGTAAAGCAGGAAGCTGGAGCATGTGCAGGAGTTTAGGGCTTTATCTCTGGCCTGACGATATGCACAGAGCTGGCTATGAGCTCATTTTACAAGAGAGACCCAGAGTGGAATTCGACTTTAAGGAGTATGGCCGTTTTCACCCTGCCTACATCAAACTCCCTTTACGAAAAAGTATTTCCAAATAAGTATAAAGATATTCGATATTCCATCATGGTAGTGCCCACAAAATGATGGAAACACCATCGGTTATCATGGTTTATACTGGCTTATAATACAAGAGCGTGATGTCATGGTAGGCTACTTCATAGGAAATCATACAGTATAGTGCACTCTGGTGTTCTAAGCCTTGTACAAGAATTTTAACTGGAAAAAAGGGCATTACAGAGAGTAGTATATACAGTAGTAGTACATAGAACATGTGCTTGGCTGGGGGGGTACTTGGACAGTTAAATGTTGTCCATGACGTCCAACCATGATGTAAATCTTTTGCCTAACTTTAAACATCTGCTTTTCTTGCCAAGCACTGAGTCAGGGGTTGTCGTTCTCTCAACCTAATAATTCTGTCTTTCTTGCCTTGCCTGAAACTAACCTTAAAGGAACATTTCAGGTTTTTAAAAGGCCTATCTTCATTATGAAATAGGAGTCATTTCAGTCCATCTAAAAAGGACTTGAATGAACTCTTTGAATAATAAATCCTATATAGCATATTCTATTGTGAAACAGTTCTCAAAATAATTTGGAATGTATTGCATATGATCTTCCCAAGTAATGGGTGATAACAAGTACTTAAGTCTGCCTCCAATATTTCATCAAACAAAACACTGGGGACAGAGCTTTGGGTCTCACTGTTCATTGTAATTTAGATAAGCTTCTTAAAAAGAAACTAAACTATCTTAAACTAGTTCTAGTTTTTGCTGTTGCCTAAGATGAAAGAAACTGTAAAGAAGAGACATTGTGAAATGGGAATGTCTTTGTCATTCAGGAGATCCATCACTAATAGGAGGAGCTGCCTTTACAAATCAGCAACATGCATTTTTGTATACATTAGGAACACAATAATGACAACATGTTAGGATGAAACAAATATTGGCTTCACTGCCAATATGATCTGTGGCTCCCAAAGTGGTTTAGAGGCTCACAACTCCAGTCCAAAAACTAGTGAATAACACTGGCCTGGGAAGAGGCTCATGTCTGTCTATACCAGCTGCAGGATAAAGGATATAAGGGAATAAGGATAGCTTGTAGAGAAATGTATCACAACAGAGAAGGACAACCATGGAAGTGGCAGATACTGTACTTGAGATACAGATAGTTTATGAGGATGTAAGAGTAATAATAAGAATAAAAATAAAAAACTTTAAAAAAAACAATAAAAAAAACGTTCAACGTCTTCAGGCTTCAGGTTTTCTCCCCTATTATTGTAATGATAAAATGAGAGGACAGACAGACTAAGAAATAATAATAATAATTAAGACCAGGGCAGTGTGCATGGATCGAATGGAGCTTTCTGCAAAGGCAGTCAACTGTGTCAAACAGCTCGGTCAATAATCTTCAGCAATTCCAAAGGATTAGAGTCTTATTACCAAGCACCGTCTGCCATGGACCTCACAGTGCAACCACTTACTTCCGGACTATAATTCTAGACTGCTTGCTCTCGGTTTGCTTAAATAGTTGACCACCTCATTTGACCATTGATTAGCACGCACGCACGCACCAAAGAGTTAAATATGCATATGCGCGCGCGCATACACACACACACACACACACACACACACACACAGGGAGAGAGAGAGAGAGACTCTGGACTTTTGTTTACTGTAGCAAATTACAAAGTTGAAATATATTTACAAAAAGATAGCATGTTAAGCAACTGACACGTAAAGCGATGTTTTCCCAATATGTTTTATTTATTTATTTATGTTGTCTTTATGTTATTTGTATTTATTTTTTAATTCGCGTTTCCTATGTCTAGGACCTGGGCTACGTTTGAAACTCTAAAATAATAGCCTTGAGTGATGGTAAAACTGAAAAAGCGGACTCTCAATGGTTTGGAAAATTAAGAGATTTTGATCGTTTTTGTGGGTTTGTGTGTTTTACCCTCGAGACAATAATACAGGCTTAAATGCATTACCCCCAACCGAGGTAGTCCAAGTTCACCGCAAACACACTTGTAGATCTGAGAGTCGTGAACTAGTGAACTATACGTGCCATCATGGCACAACACACGGGTCTGAATTTGAGATGCCTAAGCCTGCCTGGCGCAGTTTGACAGCAAGAAGTAAACAGAACAATTCCCACACAAAGTCCATAGAAGGTGGTCTTCAAGTTCTTACCTTGTCCGTGTACTGTGTCCACCACAGCAACGAGAACCAACACCGTAACGAGGGCCTTTAATTGACAATCTTTCCTCATCCACATGTCTAATAAAGTCGAGATCGGCTCTCCGCTTAGAGAACACGTCCACGCATTAAATACTTCCAGAGCAAAACAAACAAAAGGAAAATAAAACGTCAGCACGATCTGTGAAATTGTCAGAGTCGTACTGCTGTTGCACTTTATTGAGCAGATCGAGCGAAGAAACAGCTTTCACAAAATCAACTGAAAGGCAGAGCCCGTTTAATTTGGAGGCTCACTAAGCGGATTCCTGGCTGCGTGTGCTATCAGCACCTTCAAGGGAGAACGCTGCTGACGGTTCAGCACCGTGGACAGCTCCTAGCGTCAGCATATGGAACAACTTCCGCTCCGGTGAAAGACTGGACCTGCCTACTTAAAAGTGCATTTGAACTGTGTGGTATTTCTGGAAAGACTTTGGGCTTTCTCACTTTTGTTGCCAATTATTATTATCATTATTAGTATTTTTCCATTTATATAGCCTAGTTCAAAATAGTCTCATAGTTCAAAAGTAGCCTACTCTTTTAATACTATTTCATTTCATTTTCATTTCAAACCTTTATTTATACTCGAATAATTAGTTGAGGTTGCCCTCATTTTCCATGATGTCGAGTTACATCCAGTTAAAATAGGTACAAATATATATAAAGAAAATAAATCAGTAAAACAGTTACATATTTAAATATGATAAAAACAGTAAAATACATACAAGACACAGATAGTCAGTTAAAACAGTTACATATATTACTGTATATGCTACTAGTACTACTATTATTATACTCCTAGGAGTTTTCCAGGTAAGGTTCACCTCTAAACAATAGGCCTACTACAGACAGCAACATTGCTATGAACTCCTGATTTACCCATATTCACTAACAATGTCATCACCCACTGCAATACAATAGATGCTTGAATATGAAAGGGTAACATTCACGTAGAGTCTACTGGGAGCCATGTTGGCTACATTTCTGTAGCTATTAAACCTCTATACTGCACAATAGCGCATGATGAAATAATGATGAAACCCTGCATGTGCAAGCAGCTTGACTTCCCCTGACTGTACCTGGTTTATCCCAAATGCTATTCACAAATAGTCATGGTTCTTTCCATGACCCTCTCAAAATGATCCGTTTTTTTTATGGCGACAGTGGGCTACCAATGCTCTGACTCTTGCATTTTGAGGTGAATAGCTCAGCACTTCTCTGAATGGGAATTGTAGCATTTCTGTGTTGAGCTCCGACACCTGCCAAGCAGTAACATTGCTCTGTATGTGGTCAAGCGGAATACTACCATCCACTGCCTCTCTGATGTGGCTGGGTAAGCAGATAGTGTGGGTTTAGAGAGGCTGGAGCAGATTACATACTGATACAGATAGCCAGCCATGCAAGACAGAGCGGAGAGGGGGGGGAAAAAACCCTTTACAAAAACAAGTGCATGGACACATTTTAGGTTTGTGTCACGTACACCGAATGAATGTCTTCGTCAAGGGTGTTTGTCATTTGAAGTGCTCATGAAGTGATTTTTTTTACCCCATGTGCCTAAATGTACAGCTATGTACTAAAACGTGTCACTATTTCATGTCTTACTCTGTTCCTGGAAAGTGGCATCATTTTGTGCAAGTAAGTAACGAGAAATAAATGCAAAAATAAAACGAGAAATAAAATACAGACATTATAAAAGGGCTTTTTGAATTCATTTATTTATCTTATTGATTTGGCCCAGACAACAAAAGCCAGCTCACCATTAGTCATTAGTGGGACTAAGGAACAATTAGAAGGCCCTTTCCTGATGATCTCAGGCTGTGCTCCATCTCTTAAGGGATTAAAAGGTCAGCGATGTAGGGACCAGACCATGTTGAACCAAGGTTAACAATAGAATTTGGAAATCAATTGTGAAACTAACTGGCTACCAATGAAGAGAGACTGAACCAGGAGCAATATGGTCCCGTCTTTTAGAAGTAGTTCAAACCGCTGCATTCTGCTCTAAATGCAGATGGGCGAAGAACTGCTGGCTTAGGTAAGTACATGTTGTTTTGACATAAAACCATACACTGCAAAAATGTAGTGTAGCAATACAACATGCATTTCCTTTTTTGAATTCTCTCAGATATTCTCTCCATACTGCCTTATACGCTATAAGCCCAGGTGTGATAAAGCAGAACACCTAGTGCACTCATCATCACACCTTCAGCAGATGCCTCCAGATATCCCACTAATACTCCACAGATTAGCATATACAGGAACTTATGTTGATTCAGTTACCAAATTGAATGTTGTGAGCAGTGTTATAGGTCATGGGTGGGTCCTCCTAGCTAAATGGGTCGAGCAAGGCATTAACACTGCCAGAGATCTGATTCTCACTAGGGTTATGTATGGTGAAAACATTCATGGTACCGTAAGGCAGTTTAGGTGAAAACACCCACCAAATATGTTAGGTTAGGTTAGGTTAGGATACGTCACTCCTATTCTCTGCCCTTTCTTCTCTCTTTAACAACCAATTCTGGCTGTCTCATCTTCTCTCTCTCTCTCTCTTTTACCATAACTTCACACCTCTCTCTCCTCCTCTTATTTCCCTCTCTTTTTCTGTGTCATCTCTGAGCCTTTCCCCCTACATCACTCCCTTCCCACCTCTTGCCTGAGTCCCAGGAGGCTGTTTCTGGCCCTCACAGTTTGACTCTCTATCTCTTGTGAAGCTCAGTGGCCCAGTAAAGCAGCCCCAAAGTCTAGCTGGCAGCCAGATGTTTGCAGCCAAGCCTTCATTCTGCTAATGGCAATGAGGCCGGAGGAGTAAATGAAAATCAGCCCCTTGAAATGAAATGACCAGTGACTCAAGGTAATCAGGCAAACATCAGTAGCGAGCACTTACAAGCATTAAGGTAATCTTAGATTACACTTTGTTTCTTTTATTTATTATTTCTTTTTGTTAAAGCATCTTATGCTGACAATTTTATTGCGTAGTTAAGGACTGATTGATATGTCATTGCATGTTCAGTTGGCATGCATAGTGTACCAACTCTGAGGATTTTATGGGGGGGCTGCTCCATACACAACAAATGTGGCGCTAACTCTGTGGGGACATGAAGTGACATGAATTCTCATCCCCAAATGAGGTTTATATTCTCGTATTACTAACTGGTCTGAGCCAGAATTCAAACTTCATTTAGGTGTAAAAGCTCACATAAACATCATATGGGCCCACGTAGTCAGAGCCCCATTCATTGTCCATGGAGCGGCCCCCGATTTTACATCTTAGAGAACTCACACATCAGAAAGTTATCTCTCTCTCTCTCTCTTACAGCTTTAGGGGAAAGTTGTGCATGTTCACAAATACTGACTGAGCTATCCAGGTCCATAGGAGTAACACATGTGCGTTTTTTAAATGGGTGGCATGTTAGACTTCAAAGTTGTTGTTTTTCTTCTCAGGAGAAATGCTGTCCAGCTGAACCCCCCGCAGGCATCTGTAGAAGCACGTTACAATTCATTACAAGTATTAAGATTTTAAAAAAATAACTACCTGGTCTTTAAAGATGACAATCTACCAGTGGTTGATATCTTCAGCTAGATGACTTGCGGGACCCTTGATCTGACTTTGGGTGGGAGAATTTAGTCTGCAACCAAAGACATCAGGATGCATATCAGCTTTGATTTTGCACAACAGCGTGTATACAGTAGTTTCCCCATCATCCCTCCTTGCAGACACCTTTCATCTGTATCATTGCGTCTCGCCTGAAAATGTATTCATTATCAATATAATTATTGTCTAATCTCCTGTGTTTCACCCCTAAAGTGTGGCCTTTTTTTTGGCATCTGTTGTGATGGAATTCCTCAGCAGGACATGTACATGTATATACCTGATTGATGAAAGAATGGCATCTAGCAAGGAAAGGGAGCAAGGCTGTGTTCAGCTTACTTACTTACTTAGGCCTTTAAATCCCCTAGGGAACATAGGCTTTTGATGAAACCCCTCCATCCTCTCCGGTCTTGTGCCCTCAGTTGTTGCCATGACAGCCCTTCCGCCTTCATCTCCTGTTCCATGGTTCTTCTCCAGGTGGTTCTCGGTCCTCCTCTCTTCCTCCTGCCTCGTGGCTTCCATGTTAGAGCCTGCTTTGTGATTGATTTGTTTTGTCTTCTGAGTGTGTGACCTATCCAGTTCCATTTTCTCCTCCTGATTTGGATTTTTTTTGTTTCTTGTTTGGTGAGTTCCAACAGGTTGGCACTAGTGATGGTGTTGAGAGTGGATTTGACATTTGAGTTGAAGATTTTTAGTTTGGTCTTGAGTGATTGAGTTTTTTTGTTTTCCAGATTTAGTTTAACATGTTCAATGTTGTTCAGTGTTTTCTGATTCTGGCTGGTGCTCAGCTACCTGCATCATTTCCTCAGAGACTATGCAGTTGGTGAGACATTGGTGAGGTGCACTGTGACAAATATACAATGTCCAGTTTCCAACCCTTTCCTCAGTAGAACATATGAAGACACATTTGATTAAACTGTGAGCTACCTATTTTGGAAAAGGACATGTATCATGGTTTTTGAAGGCTAAAACTGGTGAGAGAAAGTTTTTCAATACTAAAGCGACCAGTGAAATGATGGCCTGTACTAGTCAACATCATGCCAGACAATGTTTAAATAGGGCCTGGGTTAAAAAATAAATAAATTAATTAATTAATTAATAATAAAAAAATAATAATAATAATAATAATAACCCATCCTTTAAAGTGTAAATAACTGGAGTGTCTTGGGGGCCTATCAGGCTAAATAATGTATACTTTAATTTACAATATATACTAATTACACTTAACGTGAAAATGCCATCTGAGCTCTGCCAGAGGTATCGCCTGTCCCGGCATAGGCCGAGGAGCCTATCGGCGGAGCCCTCCATGCAATTCTCCCAAAATGTAACTGCGCTGAGGGCAACGCAGCACCTCAAGCGCTGTGATTGGCCCACTCGCTTTGAGCTGCGCATTTCCACATTTACCTTGTTCTCTTGTGGAGGAGGGATTAGCAAAAAGGTGACGTGGAGCTATAAACGCTGGTGCCCCCTGCAACCACAGCAGCTAAATAACCTATACATGGAAGTCTAAGTCAGCCTTAAGAGGTGTCCCATGGAATTGCGATGACGTGGGTTCAGATGTGACTAATGATAAGTTGTCACATTATCCCCTGTCACTCTTTCTACCATGTTTCCTGTCGCTTTCAAATCCATCCTATCCAACCCTTTCAGGTGTACAAACTCATACGCAAGATTAGAATGATGAGACCTGGACATTCTAATGATGTTACAAAGGCTTCTGGTCACTGAAAGCTATAGAATTCTAGAATACTAAATTAGAATTCGGAGAAAACATTCGAAAACACCCAGCGACAGCCTGGCTCTCATGGTAGTATCTGGATATTTCAGGAGATGTGCAGACATTCTCTGTTTGTATACATAAAAAAAAAAAATCAGACATGTCCAACTCCAGGCACCTGTGTACCGACTACATAGCCACAAAATGGTTGGGAACCGTGCCTTTCTGGCACACACACAAGTGTGTACTGCGATGGGGATGTCGCTTTTCATGCTCTGACAACTGTTCCATATACGGTTTTAACAAGGTAGCTTCTGCAGAGAGCGCCAGTGGCACCTCATAATGGGTTATGTTGAGAGCCATAGGAGCTATACAGTAGGACGACTACAAAAGAAAACACACATCAATAACACCTCCCTCCCTTAAGACGATAAATCAGAGGAGCTGTTTTGAATCCACGGCGTGCTTGGTCCTTGAGGCAGCAATCGCTCACATTAAGTATTCTACCTGTTCTCTAGATGTTTGTTTTAAAGCCTTATTTAACCGGGAGGAGGGAGGGAAGGATACACACACACCCGGGACCTGTCCAGTATGATAACCGCAGCCTCGCACCACGGACCACCGAGCAGCTCCTCTGGAGCAGTTGGGGAATAAGAGCCTTGCTCAAGCGTACATCGGACTGTAGTTGATGAGGGAGGGGAGAGCAACATTCCCTCACTTCCCCCTACCCAGATTCTCCCAGGAAGTCTAGGGACACAAAAGGACAAGCCTACTTCTTCAAAGACTCTAGAGTGCCATCGCCCCCTGTCGCTCTCTATCTTACACATTTCATTCTGCGTCAACCTAAAGAATGGAATCCGTGTCTTCATTTGTTCTCATTTGGATAACATGTAATTCTCTCCTCTCTTGTCAAACTCGCAAAGTCTCTCCTAATTACAACTTGTCTTAAATGCCACAGCAGGGCTTGTAATCAGTAGTAGTAGACGTGATTGAATCACCTTTATTTTAGCCTCTCCACGCTGGCTGGCCTGTGATTTTAATGTTTTACTCATTACTCATGTTAGACTGAGTAAGGCCCTGTGTTATATCAGGCCTTTAAACTCCTATAAACAAGAGTTCACGCTGAACATATTATTATTATCATTATTAAAACAGTACTGAAGAACTGAAGAGGGAGAAGGTGGAGGTGTGGCAGGTCAGGATCTGGACAGAGGACACTCTCCTGACAGGGCTGCTCTGACTGGACGGTCTTTCATAACCACACGGACAATGTCGATGAAATTCGTCATGTTGCTTTTTGTGGAGATATGCTTATTCCTAGGAATGCAGCAGAGATTTATCCCAACAGCCCTGGGTATCCAAGGAGTTGAACAGAGCCCTAGCATTAAATAGGAAGAGAAATGCTTTTCATGATGGGGATGTTACTGCCTTGCAGGCTGCTAGAAAGGAGGTCAGGGCAGAAATCAAAAAAGTGTAAACTAAGATAGAAGGAAGAGATTGAGGGGGAGATGGGAAGCAGTAATGGAATGGCATGAGGAAGATGACTCAGTCACAGAATAGATGAAATAGAGCTATCCCCTTGGAGAGCTAGCTGCTACATTCAGTGGATTTTTATCTCAGATTTGATATACATGATTTTAGTACAGAGGTTGCTCAAATGTGCGGGGAAGCCTGTGTGCCTTCCCACGTGGAATTTGATGTAAAAAGTGCAGCCAAAGTTGTTCAGCAAAACGAAAGTAAATAAGAGTCATGGGGCCTGAGGACATGTTCTGACCAGTTCAGTGAGATCTTCAGATCACTTTGAATTTGGAATTTGGAAACAGGCCATAGTTGCACCAGTTGCACACAACCCCCCCC